>VDFB02113257.1:0-49841 GCA_007258455.2 Sequoia sempervirens
TATTGCCTTCAAGGACATTATAGGGAAATGCATCATCATTTACATGGATGACCTGACTGTTTTCTTCAAAAATAGAGGGGATCATATCTCGGATTTACGCAAAGTGTTTCAAAAGTGCAGAGAATTTGGCATATCCTTGAATCCCAAGAAGTGTATCTTCGGGGTAACAGAAGGCAAGCTGTTAGGGCATGTGATATCGGAGAAAGGAATTGCTATAGATCTGGAGAGAGTGGAGGCCATCCTAAAAATTCAGCCGCCTGCTAGCAAAAAGGAGATGAAGTACTTCTTTGGTAAGATTAATTTTGTCAGAAAATTCATCACTGGATTTGCTGAAATTGTGAAGCCATTAAATGCCATGTTGAAACAAGATACCAAGATTGAATGGACTACAGAAGCGAAGGAGGCCTTTGCAGAGATTAAGAGAGCCATTGCTGATGCTCCAATGTTGGTGAGCCCAAATTATAGCAAACCCTTTTATATCTATTCATTTGCTTCAGACCATTCATGTGCTGGAATGCTTACTCAAAAGTCTGATGAGGGAAATGAGAATCCTATTGCTTTTATGAGTACACCGTTGAAAGATGTTGAATTGAAATATCCAAGTGTGGAAAAGTAGGCATATGCCTTAGAGCAGTAAAGAAGTTCAGGCATTATATCCTCAGAAATAAGGTGTATGCAATTGTTCCTGATTCTGTAGTTAAGTTACTGCTGATGCAAAATGAACTAGGTGAGCGTAGAGCTAAATGGGTGACCATGTTACAAGAGTATGACATTGAGATCTAGCCTATGAAGCTGGTAAGAGGGCAAGGACTCACCCAGACTATGGCAGAGATAGGCCCTGAATTATCTGTTCAGAACTATAATGTTGAAGAGGTTTCCCCAAATGGTTGGTATGATGACTTGGTCTACTATCTACTAAATCAACGAGCTCCAGGCCATCTTAATGCAGTTCAGAGGTGAGCTTTGCAGTTGAAAAGTGATGGTTTCATGTTGAAAGGAGCTGTTTTGTATAAGAAGAATCATGAAGGTATTTATTTAAGGTGTCTTGGGAAATAGGAAGCTGAGAGAGTGATGAACGAGTTCCATGAGAAGTACGGTACTGGTCATGGTTCAGCTATTGCTACTGCAAATCAGATTTTGAGGGCAGGGTATTACTGGCCTACATTATTCAAGGATGTTCATCAACATGTACGGACCTGTCACACTTGCCAGACTGCAGCAATAAGAGAAAGGTGTGCAGCACTCCCGCTCCAACCGGTCACCGAGGTAAGACCTTTTGCTCAATGGGGTATGGATTTCATAGGCCCCATCAACCCACCATCTTCTGTAGGACATAGGTACATTTTCACCGTTACTGATTACTTTACAAGGTGGACTGAAGCTTTTGCTTGTAGACAATGCACATCAGATGTAGTGATTGATTTCTTAGAGTCGGCTATTCTTAATCGGTTTGAATGTCCTATTGCTGTTGTTTGTGATAATGGTCCCGCCTTTGTATCTTTGAAATTCTCAAACTGGGCCTTTGATCATGGCATTGTTGTGAAGTTTGCATCTAATTATTATCCCCAGGGGAATGGTCTAGCTGAATCTTCTAACAAGAACCTGTTGACTGTCATCCGAAAACTATTAGAGAGGAACCCAAAAGACTGGAATACCCAGCTTCGGTTTGCCCTTTGGGCAGATCGTACTAAAGTTAAGTCCTCCATTGGAACATCTCCTTATCACTTAGTGTATGGTCTGGAACCAGTTTTCCCTATCCAACTTAAGATCCCAACTCTACAGTTTATAAATCAATTTTATGATGAAGGGGACAGAAGGGAGGCTAGGTTAACAGAATTACTGCACCTTGAGGAAAAATGAGACAATGCCCTTGAAAAATTTGCCAAACATCAAGTGGTAGTTAAGAGATGGTTTGACAGGAGAGCTAAAGTCAAATCTTTCAGGATTTCTAACCTTGTCCTATACTGGGATAAACCTCATGATCAAAAAGGGAACCATGGAAAATTTGATAAATTGTGGCTTGGCCCATATCAGATTGCCGAAATACTAGGAGATAATGCCTTCCGTCTGAGGACTCTTACAGGAGAAGACATACCACTGCCTGTCAATGGGCAGTATCTGAAACATTATTTCCAGTCTTGAGCTGTTTTCAGCTCTTTGCTTTGTAAATAGTTAGTTTAGGTTGCTTTGTTTTTTTGTTTTTTTTCTTTGCTTGCTTTGGTTAGAGTAGGTCTCCCTTTTTGTTTTGCTTGTTTTGTTTGGTTAGAGTAGGTTTTCTTTGGTTTGTTTGTTTTGGTTTGCATTGCTCTTGCTTTTGGTCTTTTCTCTTTTGGGGATTGTGGGTGCATCTGTATGGTAATGGTGACAAAGCAGGACTACTGTTCTTGGTATTTCCCTTACAAACTCCAATCATCCTTCCAGGGCACCCTGGTATGAACTCTTTACCTTCTGTCACTTGCCCTTACACTGAGGCAAAGGTTTTCCAGTCAGTCTGAACAGGAATATATGGGGGTCTTATTATTTTAATCCTTAATATACCTAAAATTGTAAATGATCCTTATAAGGTCTGAACAGGTGAAAAATCTTTTTTTGCTCTAGTGCCACTGTGGTTCTCAGCCTTGAGTGTGGAATTCACTATTCACAGGTTGAATGAAGTGAGTGAAAAAAAAGAAATATCAGCAAAATAAAAAGAAAGAATATATATTGAAAATCATGAGGTTTGACTTCAACTTATCAGGGGGATCTGAATATCTCTACCGGGGCTATGGACGCCTGACTGGCAGCGAGGCTCTATCCAGGTTACTTTTAGAGTAAGAATCTTTAGGTAGCTTGTTCATACCAAGTCTGGTTCTTCTTGCAACTAAGGGTAGGTAATGAATGCATGTGCACACACTTTGACCCTGGTATAGGAATGTTTGAATGGCTGGGAGTTTCTTTGTTTTAACTTAGGATGGTGGCTAGGTATCTGAGTTGAAACCATGAGTTCTGGGTTGTTGATTCCAGTTTGTCATCGAAATGCTCAGGAGCATTTCCCCAGCAGAGTCGCCATTTGTTGTGCAGTTTTTGCACACATGCCCCACTTGGAGTAGGGACCCTCTTTTCTGGTGTTTTTTGACCTTTGATTTTATTGGACTTATCATTTTAGGGTCTTGACATGTTAGTCTTGCTGGCTTTGACCTTGCTTTGAGGAAGGAATTGATTGAAATTGAGTCCTAAGCAAACTCTGGGTTTTCACCTGGATCTGGGATTTTTCAGCTCCGGCAGATTTTCCCGGGCCTTGGTTCCTTGTCCGTTTCTGGCCGGATTCTCCGAATCTGGGTTTCTGCTTGATCCTAGGATTTTCTGTTCCGGGTGGATTTTCCCGGACTTGGCCAAAATCCTGATCTTCGTTATTTTACTGGTTTCTACATTTCTGCGAAATCCCTGTCCATTCGGATTTCCGCGTATTACCAGATTTTCCAAAATTCCATTTTGGGCTCGGGTTTCCAGATTTGTCAGAAATGTCTTGTCACGCATTAATGGTCAAGGTACCTTTGCTCAAGCGGGTATAAGGGCGGATTTAGGGAATTTCAAGCATCATTTTGAGTTCATCTATTCACTTGCTTTTTCTCTAGTGATTGCGAATTTCCATTTGAGCTTTGAGGATCGATCTTGGCTCGTGTGCGTGAGGATTGCTTGAGTGCCAGTGTCTGGGTTTTCGTTGCTTGGATGTGTTTACTGCGGAGGTCATCTTTCCGAGCTCAAATTTCTTCCGCGTCGATCCATGGTATGTTATCATTGCCCTTCTGGTTGCTTGCGTGGTGATTGAGGGTTTCTGCGTTGGGTGTTGTTAATGTTGGGTCGGCCCTTGCTTGATTTTGATTTCATATTTATAGAGTCAGGGTTTGACCCATCTTTTGTTATAGAACCCTATTTCCCATGCCCTATGAGCGCTATTTATCCATTAGATGGCATATGTATCCATTAGACGGGGTTCTGGGTTGGATTGCTTGCTCTTTTAGTGCGAAATTTGCTGTTGGGCGAAGTTAGGGTTTTCCTCGGTGTTCGGCCCAGAACGGGGATTTCATTATGTTTGAGCGATTTTGTCCCTGTATCACGTTGACTTCACCATCTTGTGAAAATTTGAGTGCTTTAGGTAAATCCTTAGCTGATACTTTAAACCTTAAAGCTTGCTCTGATATTAATGGCGGAGGTCTGGTTATTCAAGATTAGGGCATCATTGTTTTCATATGGGGATTCATCCTTTGAGTTCTTTTGAGAAGTTGAAATCCTTTGCGTCCTGAGTTTTGTTGATTATTGTCAGTTTTGAAACCATTAGAACTCAGGTAGAGTAGATCCCGTGCTCATTTGAATTTTGGTTAGTGTTTCGTCATTTTTCGGGTTTCCGAGGTCCTCGCGGAATTCCGCTGCTTTCGGATTTTCCCGGTTTGGGCTTATTCCGCGGACTGGGGTTATTACCGAAACATTTTAAGTCGTCCGCAAAAATCCGTTCCATCTGGATTTTTTCAGATTTCCTGTCTGGCTTCGTCCCGATTGATGTTTTCGATGATAGGATTAATGTGACGGTTGTTAAATGCTTATTTCTTGTTGCCAATGAGTGAATTATATGGTTATCATTCGATCTTTCATCCATACTAACGATCTATTTGACTAATGATGCTTTGGCGACAGAAATCCGTCTGGGTCGGATTTCTCTGAAATTCCGCCCCGACGGTATTTTTCTGGATATCGATATTTTCCCGGACTACTTTGTTTCTCCGGATCTCAAAGGATTAGCAGTTGGCAATGGATTTTGATTGATTTATATGATTTGTGCTAACTTTTTGGATTGGAATATGAACAAAAAGTGAATACTAATGATGATTTTTGGATGTGCAAGCTGAATCAAGCAAAGCTACTGTTGGAAAGGCTAAGGG
Source organism: Sequoia sempervirens (assembly GCA_007258455.2). Taxonomy (NCBI): domain Eukaryota; kingdom Viridiplantae; phylum Streptophyta; class Pinopsida; order Cupressales; family Cupressaceae; genus Sequoia; species Sequoia sempervirens. The sequence goes on from VDFB02113257.1 coordinate 4,917, forward strand.
TGGCACAGGGGCGTCGTCCATTTTGGAGGCAGAGCGACTGAGACTGGATATGAAGAACCAACTTCCCGAGAGCAAGGTGTCTTCTGTGTGGGCTGAGGTATCTGATACCAATGTTGGGGCCTGGAAATATGAGGAGTTTAAGCAGAGAACGGCCGAGAAGGACCAGTCAGCCCTGAGGCAAGGAATGATGAACTCCGAACTAGTTCATGTGGCAGGTTTCCCTCCGGTAGTTCAGTGTTACGAGTTGATCTTGGAGTGCGCCAGGAAATATGATTTTGATACACAGTGGGTGGTTAGCACCGAGGGAAGGGTCCTGGCCAACTTCAGTCCAGCCTCTATTGCACAGGCTTTTGGCATGCCTGATCTTCCTTCAGTGTGTGCTCTGAACATAGACACTGCCAGAACCTACTATGAGAATGAGCCAATCAAAGCTCAACAGATAATCAATTCATGGCTAGAGAAGCCAAAATCTCACCATTCTAAGTTGCCCAAGCAGTTGCATAGGGTTAAGTTCAGGTCAGATGTATATGATGCCATCACACTTCTGAGCAGGGTGGCAGGATTGAAAAGTGCAGGAGTGTTAGAAAGTTGGATGGTCCATGTGATCACCAAAATTGGACAAGGGACCAATTATCACTGGGCAGGGCTCATCAGTGCCAAAATTGACAAGCAATTGAGGAATGTCCTGGAGGCCAAGAAGTTTACTATGTCTTCTTATATCATGTATGTGTTGGCCATCTCCTACCCATACAAAGGTTTGAATCCGAAGGGAACACTTGGATAGGATATCATTTATGAGGTCTATCCGGAGTTGCACCTGGGGCATAAAGATTACAGAAGGGCCAATGATGCATTTACAATGCATATCACCCAGACGCTCCAGAATGCAGAACACATGAGATTATCTGACGGAGCCAAGGGGCTAGTAAAGAACTATGGAGTGTGGTTCATCCAATTCCCCAATACAATGTCAATACAATACAATCCAATTCCGGTGGAGGTAGTTAGGCAATACAATGTCAAGTTGATCCCGGATCAACTGGAAGATGATGGAAATTTGGTGCAGGACCACGCTTATGATGCGGTAAAGGACAGGCTAGTCGGGGATATCGACTGGAATGAGAATGAAGTTACAGAGTTAGGGGATTTGATGGCTCCTCTCATGAAATTCACTTCATCTTGGATGAAACATAAAATTTTGGAATTAGAAAGTGCAAAGGTAGCTTGTACTTTCGAATTGATGGGGAATCTCAACCCCATGTCGACTTTTGAGGAATCTGGGGAAGATGACCCCAAAGGGAAAACAGAGAAGACCTCACTATTCAAGATCAAGGTTAGAGGTCCCAAGGGAGCTAAACCTAAAACGAAGAGGAAACTGAAAGGGAAGCGAAGGTGGAAGACCTTGACAATTAGCAGGTCCTCTGATGAGGAGGAGATGGAGAAAGCGGAAGAGGAAAATGCTCCTCCACCACCAAAGAAAACTAGAACAACAAGGACTGCAAAGAAGAAAGATCAGGCTGCTTCGAGTGATGAGCCTCCAATTGTTGACGTGGAGAGTTCCGGAGGGGAGAAAGCCAAGGTTTATACCAGGAGATCCAGAACTCCCTCTTCGAAGGATACTGTGCAGAAGAAGGAATCTCCTCCGAGGCCACCAGTTGTGGAGCCACCCAAGTCTATTTCTCCTCCGCCCAGCATACTTGAACCGAAAAATCCTGAAGGACATGAAACTAGCGGGGAGGCAGAACTGTTTAAGGAAGGGACGCTTTTTAGTGAGGCTGCGGGACTTGAAGTTGAGACAGAGGAAAGACATACTTCCCCGTTGGTGCAGTATGAGGATTCCCCATAAAGTGACAGAGGCCGTGGATCGCCTAAGCCAGAGGAAAATATCCCTACTAGGACTCCATCACCGGTGCTTCCAGAGGTGGAACTTGAAGAAACTGACCAAGGTGAACATCTCCCCGAGAAAGAGGAGGAAGTCAAAGTAGCAACTGTAGAAGAAGAGAAAGTGACAAAATAACCAGAAGAAATGTGGACGGAAGAAATCCGGATTGACCCTGTAGCTCTAGATTGGCTGGAGAAGGAACTTGCAAGGAAGAAACAAGTGATAATTAAGGATACCCCCTTGGACTGGGATGAAATGCTGTCAAAGATTGGCAAGGGGAAGAAAAGGAAGACTGCAAAGGTGATCTCAAGGGTGGAGAGAGATGACACGAATAGTAGGGTTGTCCACATTGCCACTCCTGCCGCGGACAAGACAAGGGAAGAGGTTACCGGTCAAGATTACAATGTAAAAACCATTAACCTTGGACCGGCTTCCATGGAACAAGATATAGAGGAATTTGAAGGATTCAGTGCAGTAATTGTGGGCAGGTTGAGGAAGGAAACCCAGACTAAACACGAGCTAAGAAGGTAAAATGAAAGACTGAAGAAATGTTTGGAGGAAGTGATGAAACCATTACAGTCTCTCCACCCTTCTTCTTCTGCCACTCCTGGTTTTCTGCCTAAGGAAACAATCTCCGAGATCGAGAAGATGAAAGCCTCAGCTCAAGCTGCCATAGATTGGCTGATGGGTGTCCAAACAAAAGGAGATGATACTATTAAGGAGATCTTATCTGTAGGAAAGGATGCAGTCCGGGCCAAGGAGCTGTTAGAGCATATTCTGTCCCAGGACAAGGATGATTTGGATCTCCTGCTGCAGAAGTCGAAGGTTGTCATAGGACATGGAAGGGAACAATTGGGTAAGGATGGGATCCTTCCTTCCTCCAGGTCAGATGAACCTAGGGAGTGGTTCGAGGCACTGCAAATTAGGCAGAAGGCTCTGAAGAAGATACAGAAATGAAGGAAATCAATTGACAGTGAGCTTACTGCAGTATATGATGGATGCATCACCTTCTTTGAGATAATGACAGGTAGGAAGAAGATAGCTCCTAAATATCTGAGCTTGGAACAACTGAAGGAATGGTGGCATGAAGTTTATGCCCCAGATGCAGAAGGAGTTGTCACTGGCCACCAGCTTGATGATGCAGCCACCTACCTGGCAGTGATAGATAAGTATATCGCCAATAGGGAGGATTGGAACAAAATTGTTGATCAGTCCAAGGAGGAAATTAATTCAATTAAATGTCGGCTCAAGGTTTTGCCTTTGCCACCTGTCACTGAGTTGGATGGGGTATTCTTGAGGGTCCAAGGGTCATCAGTTCAGAGAAAAGATAAAGGAAGTAGCAGTTAATGCTCATTTCAAGATTTGTGCTTCCCTATTATCACGGGGCATGCATTGGATGGGACTGCATTGAAGATTGTGTCAAGGCCAACCTGGATGATGGCATTTAATGTGTGCCTTAGTTTGTTTTTCCTTGGCCGACTTGTTTTGGCGGTTATTATTATTTTGTAAAATGTTTGGCTGGGCCGACATACCTTGGGACTTGCTATTAAAGGGCATTCTTGCCTCATTGTAAAGGGTTAGACATTAGCTAGACAGTAATAGAGAAGTGAGAGCAATAGTTAGAGCATTTTTTCCTTAGAAGTAATATTTAGTTTCTTGAAGCAAATTCTGTATCAGAACAGTTGAATTGTTGCAGCATTTTGGTGATTAATACAATTGAAGACATTGTGGTTTTCCAGGTGAAATCTTTTGTGTTATTTCATCTTGCATGGTTATTTTGTTCTATCTTTCAAATTGCTTGAAGACTTAGGGTTTAGTATTGAAAAATAAATCAGTTTCGGTTGGATGCATGATGTTTATGATTTCATATTTGGAATGTTTGTAGCTATCTCTGGTCTATACTCCCAGTAACTATCTGATTGTAGTAGGCTGGTGAAGTCAACCTGGACCATATATTCAGTGTGCTTAATTTGGATTGTAGATGAATGTCTATGATTTGAAAATTTAAATACCTTAGAAGATTGCACCGTTCTTGGAAGATTGCATTGTGGGTTGAACAAGAACTGGTTATTTGAGATTGGTCCATTCCAAGTATCTGTTATTTACATTGTTCATTCCAGGAGTAGTTTAGATTCTATTACATCCTTGCACCCTTATCTTTTGCTATTTCTTTATCATTTGGTTAGATTTAGGATTATAGATCATTATATTGCAAGATCTGATAAGTAGAAAGATACAATTTGCTTGTAGTAAGGTCTGATTGTGATTACCAGCATTTCGCATTTTATCTGAGCTGTTTATGCACTGTTATGACCTAACACCCGAGAGACCTTGGGGTGATTTTCAATAATTTATTGTTGAGGATTACCTTTCAAGAGAGATAGAATATTGTATTCTGTCTGAGTTGTTGCTGTGCAGAAAACACCATCAATAGGCCTAACTTGTGGAAAAAGTACTCACCCAAGGGAACGACTCAATTGATAACACTCTAAAGCCAAGAGTATTTCCAGCTGGGATATAAAAGTGGGTACTGGAACAAAGGCCAGTATCATGCAGTTGGCTCCAACGAGAAGGGCAGTAATGGTCTCTCACCTTGATGGGTCAACTCGTACAAACGGAAAGTCATAACTAAAACCCTTGTTGTAGAAAGGCCAAAATCTCTATCTATTTGTTGGTGCAAGAATGGTCATTCTGAAGCCACCCCACACTTTTATGGTTTTTAGTGGAAATGGAAAGTATGCCATGGGAGTTTCATGGGTACTGATGTTTGGCTGCCTCAAGAAGTGAGTGTTGTGGAGGGGAGCCAGTGGGGTCAAGCATCTAACCATTCGCTAAAAATAAGCGTAGCTGGACTTGTCCAAGTGGGGACTCAACAAATACAGTCTTTCAAATCCATAGGATTGTGCTTGTTTTCAGAATCAAAATACTTTGCTTGTTCAAAAACATTGGAAAAAAAACATTTAACATGAGCATCAAATCTCAAACCCTTTAGGAGAAGAAAATATCCTTGAACGAATTCACATGCCCTTGCTTTCCCATGGGATTCATATCCTTAGAGGTTTCTAGGCATTTTGATTTCATCTCAATTTGCTCCTACTAAATTCAACATTAGGTAACCTTTGTCTTGATTTCCTGGAACTTCCACATAGCACTTTGTTGAATGAAAATGGAATTGATACATGGAAATTCAGTTTGAAAACTAAGCAAGAAGTGTGTTTGTGGTAAAAGCAAGTCATTAACCAAGATTAACTCAAATTGAACCCCACACATGTGCTTGTTTATCTTTTTATTGTCTTTCAAGAAAACATTGGTCTTTTGGTTTGAACTATTCTTAGAGAAAAGTGTGATCTTCAATATCTTGGTCTAGTAAAAAAAGTCTCTCTAAGTCTCTTAGGATCAAAATCAAAACTTTCATCCATCTCCCAAACATCAAAATCAAAATCACCTCACAAACAATTCTTGGAAATCTTGAAAAAATCCCTCATGTTAAACTTTGGGAAAATAATTTGAATCAAATCAAAATCATTTCATTTGATTAGATGTGTGTAGATGAATCCTTCTCCTCATATTTAGTCAAATTATCAATCCTTGTGAACAAGTCTATCCCTTGATAACATCCAACATCTTGTGGTTTATGAGTTCACTATCCAAAATATAAAATCAAAACAAATAAAAAATCATCTTGTTTGGTTAGGTGTGTCTAGATGAATCCTTCTTTACACATTTAGTCAAATTAGCATCTTGTGGATAAATTTACTCTAGGACAACATCCAACCTCTTAGGGTTTATGAGTTTACTATCCAAATCAAATCAAATCAATCCCAAATCAAATCAAACATCAACCCAAGTCCTAAAGTTTAGTATCCTCTTCAAGGTTTTCTTAGAGTTCCAATCATTCATCAATCATCCATCTTTCATATCTCATCAGCATCCTTTTGATCCTTAAAGTCTTAGAATTTATTTTTTGTACCTAGAATTTGGATCAACCCAAAGAATTAGAGGTTCATCTCCCACATTCTTGAAAATTGATCCTTATTTTACCATCCAAACTAGACCTCAACAAAAGAAGAACATTGACTATAAACTTGCTCCATACATCATGAGTAATCCAAATCAACTAAACTTTCAAAACCTTACAATGTTAATTGATTATCAAAACTCACATTTATACAATCCGTACATGGAATCATTATCTCCTACAAACCACAATGGTACAACAAATATGAGTATGCCCAGTCAAAAATTTGGAACACCTTTCCTGATGGTAGATTTAAATCCAAGTCCAAACCTACAAGTCTATCAACCGAACAATCAATGCATGAGCCTTCAGATGAGCAACATCATCCCATCAAATCCCTACATGCCAAATGTGAATGTACCAATTACAACTTTACCAAACATGAACATTTTGAATCCAAACTTGGTAAACTTTTGGATGGATATGTTTGTGAATCACACAAATGTTGTTCAAAGTCCAAACATGACAATAACGACTCCATGTATTGATCCAAGTCAAGGTAACACCATGCAAAATAAAAGTTACCTAAATCAAGGCAATGTGATTCCCAACCACAACAATGTTCAATTTCAACCTATCATGCCAAATCTAAGCATCATCCCAAATCAGAACATTGTCCAAAATCAAACACCACAAGTACACACTCCAAATCTGCTTTAAAAAAATCCAAATCAACTATATCAAGGGTGCCAACATCAAAATAGAGACCAAGTTTTACTAGACCAAATTGCTTCACTTGAAAAACTAACTGAAGCCTTGAAACAAGAGACATTTTTACTCCAAAATCAATGTACTCTACCATTGATTGAACCATGCCATCAAAGCAGTAAGTTGTGGCCGCAACCACATCAAGAAAAATATCTCCAATGTCAAGAAGTTGGATACCAAGATCAACAACATCAACAACAAACTCAACCTCCACGTCTCGAAGATCAATCACCACATCTCGAAGATCAGTCATCACATCTACGAAATCAATCACCACAAGGTCAATTTAAAGTACAAATCTCACATGGTAACAAACGAAAATACACACCACTTGGGAGACCAATCAAATTGGTCATGCAACAGTTGGTAAAATAAAATATCATCAAAATCCCCATTTGTACGAACTATCAAGAACCAGACTTAAAACCGCCAGGGTATAACGAGAAACACCTTTGTGATTATCATAGAATAAAGGGACACACAACATCAAATTGTGTTCAACTCAAAAAACTCATCCAAGACCTGATTGATCAAAAGATAATCACTATTGGGGACAATGATAGGATTGGAAATCTCTCCACCACAACTGTTGAGAACAAGGATCAAGATCAATCCATCATTGAGCACCTTGAAGTTGTGTCTACTTCATCCAATGATCAAATCAACATATGTCAAGAGTCACTTTTCAATCATGATACAGATTCACCAACAATACCCAACAATGATCCAATTCAAGAAATGTCAACATCACTTGACCCTATGGTTGAAGACATTCACAATCTCTCCGCCACATTTGTTCAAAACAATGTTCAAAATATCTCAATTGACGAGCACATTAAAGATGTTTCTACCCCATTCGATGATCAACTCACCATAAATCAAGAGCCACTTTTTAGTGATCTATTTCAAGGAGTGTTAGAATCATTTGATCCCATTTACATAATATACAATCCATTGACCAATGACCATGTTGAAAATGTCTCTACATCGCCTTATGTGTTAGAGGACATATCTCATGAATTTATTCCAAAGCATGATCAAAATCTTTCACTAAGGTCTAGCAATGGTCCTTTCCAAGACATGTTGATCCCCTTTGACCTTATGGTTACAGATACTGAAGGAATCCTAAACTCGACATTTGAGGATATTGAACCACTTAGCATGACTAATGATGTCCAAGAACCCTTTGTAAGCAATCCATCCTTTGAAACTGACCCATTTCAAAAACTTGATCCAAAGCATGTCGAAAGCAATTCTGAAATCATTCAAGATCAAGAATTTGTATCTCCAAGCTACTACAATGATCTAATGGACACTCTCCTATCTATAAGAGATGTCACAAATGATGATAACATCCACATAGTGCATGCTCCTCCATCTACCCATGAGATGATTTCTTTGAATGGACACGTAGATGATCTTCATTCATAACATGATTCCTTTACTCCTGACATTATTACATGAAAAGAGCAAGTTATTGATTCCTACAGTCAAACTGAATTATCAACATCAGGATCAGATATATCCCAAATTCAGACTGAGGACATCATGTATGAAGATATCCAACATTATCCACTCAAGGAAACAAGTTAGATAGAATAGTATAATCCAGAGTTAGTAGAGCAACAAATTGAAATGTCATCTGCAGTGGTCATTTATCAGAGGATGCAGTCTAAACAAGATCTCTCAAAAGATGCAGAATCAAAGCATAAAGGTGCTATTACCACCATACTAGGGGAAACTATGTCTCAAGCAAACGTCAACATAGGGAGCACGAAGAATCCTTATGATGAAACCGATGCCAATACTACAACTAACCATGTCATGAATCTTCATCCACCCATCACCCCATCCAAAAATTGGGACCAACATCAAAAGAAATATTTGATTCAAAGTATGAAGAACATTATCAAAGAAAATGAAGTTGGAAAGCATAATGGGCAAATGAAATACAAATGGATACCAAAAAATACAAAGAAAGATCATCCCTATCAAACTCCATTAGTCAAAGAAACTATGGGGAAAAATTAAAAAGGGAAAAGTATCCATCAAAGATGTCCACAAAAGCAAAAGTATGCTTCTCAAGCGACGTACAAAGTGTATCAAGCAGTTGGTCCTAATTCCATGCACACTTCCATAACCACCCATCACTGCTCATCTTCCCAAGTTTGGAGAGTCAAAGGTTCCAAATTGTGAACTGATCCATTTTTATTCCTAAACACATAACTCCATCCATGCCACCATGCATGATATCCAATTCTCACATTGACCATGTATTGGAAATGACTCTTCATCATAAGGATTCGAAAGGCACTCTATCACGATATGTGCACAAAGACAAAGTCAACTCAAGTATCAACGAAGCAAATCATGAATCTCAAAATTTGTATCCAAGTGCATGTATCTTGGAAAAACAACTTCTTCAGGCAGGATATCAATGACACATTATGAGAGAAGCATCCACATCAACACCACCAAGCAGGTCAGCATGAATCTTTCAAAAAAAACCAAAAAAATCAAAAAATATGAAAATCCAAAAAAATCAGAAAAAGGATTAAAAGCAGTAAAGAAAAAAAATCGTCCTCTAGTGAAAACCACTTCAGTGGCACTTTGGACAGGTACCATGATGAAAACCTAGAAAAAGAGTGTCATGTGTAGAATAGAGCATCTACATGCACCACTTTAGGTGAAAGCATCTCATCCCATCCATAATAAAATCCAACATCTCATCCCATCTATAATAAATCTAACATTCCATCAACCTTATCCATAATAAATCCATTCATCCATGAACCATTTATCCAATCCATCTTCATCCATCTGCATCCATCATCCTAGCTATCTTGATCTTGACAAAGTTTGGTGCACACTTTACACTTGCATATGGTAAACATCTAGACATGGGTCATTTTCATTGATTCTATCCTACCCAACATTATCTAAGCCATAAAGCATTATCCAATGAGTATTCTTTATTAAAACACCTTATCTTATCGCAAGATAATCCTTGGCATCCTTTGCATGCTTACCATATCCATCCATCCATACACCTATCCAAGCATCCATCCCATGGCATTCCGTACATTGCTAGACACTGGGGGTAGATATTTACATCTTGTTTCAGGAATAAATCTTGATCTATATCCTCCAACTTATGTGGTGATCCAAACATTGGAAAATGTTAAATTAAATTGGTCAAACCACTTATGAGCAAAAAATCCAAATTAATAGCCCATGGCATATTTTGACAGGAAAATGTTTGCTTTATCTTTCATCAAACATCAATCCAAACAATCAATATCAGTCACATCTAGTTTGTACGCCAACATCACATCAAATCATTCAAATCAACTCTTGTTCCAAATCAAGCTTCAAAATCCTGATCGATCAAATCCAATCAATCCATCATCATCTTGGGAGATCCATCCTAATCCTTTTGTTGCTTAACACTATCCTTGCATTGTTGTGCATCCTCAACAATGTTATCATCATCAATCCATCAATCTGATCAATCAACCCTAGCTTGGTTTTCAACAAAATCCCAAAACAAAGCATTGATATCATCACACATATCCATATATGAATCGTCAAAATCATGCGAAAAATCCAAAAACATTAGAAAAATCAAAAATCAAAAAAACATCAAAAAACTAAGAAAATCCAAAAACAGATCAAAAATTAAGAAAATGTCAAAAACATGGAATCCAAACTATGTCATCTCTGAGCTTAAACGTAGGCAAGGCTAATCTTTGATCAACCCTCGAGACATCAAAATCCAAAAACATTCAAAAAAATACTAAAACATTCAGAAAACATCAAAATCCAAAAACATTCAAAAAACACAAAATCCAAAAACATTCATAAAATCTCATAAAATCCAAAAATGTTCAAATAACCCAAAAATACCAAAAACAACCTCAAAACATTTCAAAACTCCAAAAACATCCAAATATCTGAAAAAATCCATCTGTCTCATCTTGCTTTCACCTGCAATAAAAATCACTTATAATAAACGATCGTTGCCCTCAACCTTTGGTGAAACAGTTGGAAACAAGTCTAGCAAGTTAAAAGTGAAAACTCATTCATCAAGGTCTCAAGTTTAGGTCAGTACATAAACAAGTTGGTCAACTCTTTGTGTCGATAACCTATCATCCAATCAATCCCATTTCAAACATTTGATAACATTATGTCCTAGGATATATCCTTCCTACAATGGGAATTATTTATCAGAAAGAACACTTTGGATAAATGAAATGACGTACCGCCATCCACTAACATGTCCTAGGATGTATCCTTCCTATAATGGGCATTATCTTTTGGAAATAGTTTCAGTTCTTATCCTTAAAAACACATTCCCTTTTGGTTAGCGATATTGAAGAACATCATCTTGTTTATTTACTTTATCTTTGTCTTTTGATTTATTTTATTTCACTCATTCCAATGACCTATCGATGATGTCCAATCAAAGAAATTTAGAGAGAAAGGAATGGGGCATTGATCATTATCCTTTTTTCTGTTGTGCTTGTTGGACGTTCTTGTAATATAACTTGGTGAGTAATTGCTTTGTTAGATATGTATGGAGGGTGTTTTGGGTAGCTTGACTATTACATTGATAGGTTATACCTTACCATGTTTTGGTCTGAGATGTTTGAAACTTCCAAAGTGCATCCTAGCAAGGTTTTTGTATGTCAAGTGTGAACAAGAATACTCCTATCTGTTTGTCGAGTCAAAGTCCATCGCACTAGGTACAACGCCATCCTGGTTATTTATACCTTGATTCATCGTATCTATGTGTGTTATCAAACATAAGGTAATTAGCCCTTTGAAAGTCCCAATTCTTGATAAGCAAAACATCATATATCATCATCATCATCTATAATAAAGTCTCGTAAGATCATGAACATGTTGGATCCTCTTGTCATCATCACATTTCTTCTTTCTTCTCTCCGCGCTAACATAACATCACCAATGCATCCATCTTGCATCCACAAACCATTAGCATACATAAATCTCATAATCATGGCATATCACATCATCCATCTCATCCATCTCACATGCATTACATCATCATTTTAAGTTGTTTAGGATAATATAGATTGGTTATTCTAAGCATCTTAAAATCATCTCATTTGCATCATCATCATAACCATCCGCATGTCCATCTTGAACCTCTTTATCATGAGATCGACCCTGAAATCGAATATTTTCGCTCGATCTCTTGAGGGGGCAATGTACCAGTGTTCTTCTTTCCGCTGGGGCATCCAAAAAAATTAGATTTTTTTTGAATTTTGATCGCGACAAGTTTATTCTTTGAACCAACACAACAAGTACATTGCTTCAAAGAGGGACAAAATTTAGACATGTAAAATATACATGCGTCTGATCCTGACTCACTAATTCCATATCATCCTTAATCATCCCTTTTATCATCATTTTCTCTCTTTAATTAAATAAATCAAGTTTATTTGATTAATCTCCTAAGTCATTTCTTTAATTAAATAAATTAGTTTTGTTTAATTAATCTCCTAAAGTTCTTTCATTTAATTAAATAAATCCAAATATTTAATTAAATCTCTAATGTTATTTATCTTCTCATTTAATTTAAATAAATCCAAATATTTAAGTTGAATGTCACAATCACCTAATCACCTCTTAAATTAATCAAATCATGATCCTAATCACCCATCACATCCTCTAGCTTTTCCCACTTGCACAAATAAATCAATTTATTGATTTATTAAATTCTCCATTTTCTCTCAACATGGCATAAAAAGAGAATATTCTTCCAAATTTGAATCTCCCCCCAAATTGAAATGTAAATCCAACAAAGCATTTAAGAGCTCTTACATGTCTCTTACATGTCTCTTGCAAAGGTCAAACTTAGCATTTAACTCATCTTGTCATCAAATTCAAATTTCAAATCTCCCCCTCTTTGGCACATTGACCAAAATGTGCTCATTCCTCAACCTCTCACATGTTGACAAGTGGCATCTTGTCATTGGTGGATCTTTAGTCCCACATCCTCCATGTTTGGCATTATTTTATCTTTCTTGGCTATAAATAAAGAGTTTCTCTATTGTATTAGATCTCCACAACTCATCCAAGTTAGCATTTCATCTTGATAATCATCTCCACAAATCCACAATTTATGTAAAGTTACTCTCTTCACATTGAGAGCTAATTTTTCCCATTATCATTTGCATCATTGATTTGTCAAGGGTTGGGAAAGGGTCACTTTTCACAACAAAGTGACACCAATCCACTATGGGATAGGTATGCATTTGTGCTTCTTTCATGCTTCAAATTAGTTTTCTTTGTTATCTTGTTTGAGAGGCATTATGTATTATTTCATAGGAGCATTTAACAAGTTTGCATAAACTAACCCATGTTATAGAGTTTAAGCTTTGTGCAGATTTGTAGGGTGCTCACAAGTAGGTACCCTTGATGTGCATTAAATGGTTATGGGTATAGGGTTATTTCTCCACCTAGATACATAGGTTTGAGTTATTCCCCAATGATGGTTAATTTAGACATGTCACCTTGGGCTTCCCTATCTATTCCCCAACTGTACTCAAATCGAGTTCGGTATGTGTCATGTTTGACACTATGTGAACCCAAATCTCAATTAGGAATTATTTTGAAATCCCTATGTGTTGTGAATGACTAGTGAATACTTGATTTAATTAATGGTTTAAATTCTATGCTTTTTGCAAATGAAATACTAGAAAATTAAACGATTCTTATATTGATTATTAAAATATTTTTTGTGTTTTGGGAAAGGAAAAAATAGAATGAAAGTGGAAATGAAGCTAAGCTATTATTTAATTAAATTTCAAAAATTCCATGGGTTGGGAATTGTAGGTTATGTTTATGCTAAAAATGGATGATGCATTTTTATCTTGTCATTTATTCTATCTATAATTAATTAAATAATTTTTAATCATTTAATTATCTTAATCTTTTTATCATATCTATATTAATTAAGTACTTTTTTATTTAATTGATTCATCTCTTATCATTTTCCCTCCAACATTAATTAAAATTAAATTTAAATTTATCTTTGGTCCTACACTCTTTCAAATAAATTACAAATATTTATTTAAATTAAATATTTTCCTCTACAATTAAATAATTTTTAACAATTATTTAATTAGTTAATACTCCTCTTTTAAATAAATTAAATATTTTATTTTAAAATAAATAAATTAATATTTGTTTATTTCTCCAAGCTATCACTTGAATTAAATAAATCTTATTTATTTAATTCTCTCATTCTTCAAAATTCAAAATTTGGGTCTTACACTATCTTGAATTTTATTATCCATTAATCTTGCAAAGCAATCTCCACCATTGATCAAATTTTAATTGAAGCATATAAATAAGAATCTTTCATTTCATTCAAACCCCCTAGCATTTTTATTGTCAAGATCTCCCTAGCACTTTTATTGTCAAGATCTCCCTAACAATTTTATGATCAAGATCCCCCTAGCACTCTTGTTATCAAAATCACTATAGCACTATCAAGCATTCAAGCATTATCAAGCATTCAAGGATTCAATCATTCAATCACTATCAAACATTTTCAAGCATTATCGAACATTATCATTGTCATTTATTAGGCATAGGTATCATTTATTTTTTAGCATTTATCATTATCATTGAATCATACATTATTGTTCTTTCATAGTTTGTTACTTTGAAGAGAAACTAACAATGGAGAAAATCAAGATCTTAGCTATGATGACTTTGCTTGTTATCTAAATTCTATATTTTGAGCCAAGATCTTGAACTTCATTGTGTGATTATGAGAGTGTGAGTTTTACATTGTTGATATTTGTGATCCACATTTCCATTATTCATAGTTTGATTTAATTATCCTGTTTGAATGTTGAATTCTATGAATTTAAATGAATATATACACACATGGATTTAAATGATATATGATATTTACAAATGAATTTAAATGCTTATTTGGATTTTGGGGAAAATGAAGTGGATTGGAAATTAAGAAATGAGAAAATAAATTTATATTGATTTAATTAGAAAGTTGATAAAGGGTAAATAGGAAAAGGGGTTTTCTTTTTCATTATGTAATTTTATTTGAGAGAAATTTAGGGAGAGGAGAAAAACCTCTTTTGGTAGAAATTTTGATTTGTTGACAGGGAGAGCGTTTGGAAGGGGAATTTGATGAGGTTAGATTCCCTAGATTAGGAATAGATACTTGGGAATGTGCTTGCAAGTGACCTCATGTGTTTGTTTGACGTGCTTCAAGTATTATGCATTTGAAATTTTAACATGATTTGAAGTATTTTGTTTATTTATTTTAATTTATTCAATTTATTTCAATTCAAAAGGTTGGAATATGATTGGGGGAGTGTAGACACCTCCCAATATAATTTAATTTATAAAATATTATACTCATTTTATTGTTTTATATTATTTTTTTGAAAATTTTCATATTACATGGTTATAATGCAGTTGGGTGAATATTTTGTAATTCCTTTAACAATTACAAAATGGTAGTTTCAACCACAACTATGATGAGAAATTAATCTCTCCTCTCATAAAGGGGAGACTCCCTTCTTATTGCTCACTAAAATAAACTAGAAACTAAACTAAGATATGTACATTATGATTATCCAGGGGGTGTCTCCATTAGCATATTCTCTTTTTTCATAATAAGGGAAACAAATTAAAATAATATCCTTAAATAAAACTAGTTGGAGCAATAATAGTCGATACTCAATTCTATTAAACGTAGGAATAACAAGAACAAATACTAGCGAATGATAGTAACTTAGAAAGTCTACAAAAACCCAAAGTCTTCTGCCACTTCCCACAATGGTTCCAAAAGTAACGATAAGATCACATGAACAACATCAAAAACTTATAGCTCAAAGACTCCAAGTTATTCCTTGGAATGATTCAAAGAGTAACCCGTGCAGCAAGTTGTAGCTCAAAGACTCCAACAAACAACACCAAAGATCATTGTGAATATAGCTAACAATTGTAGCTCAAAGACTACATGTTCTTAACTAGATTCATACACAAGAATGTAATTGACAATTGCAGCTCAAAGACTACATGTTCTCAACCCAATTCATACCCAAACTCCAAATGCAATATGATAGCACAAAGTCTATCAGTATTAAATCTAAAATCCCTTTCAATAAAGAAACAATATGCTACTTAGAAATCAACTTCAAGATAATATGACAAGAATGACGTAAGAGCACTCTCGCATATAACAAACGTGCTTCAAAACAAAGGTTGGAGGCAATTTGCTTCTTTTATTGATCAAAATTTCAATTTTCACATACAACTCATAGATTGTAATTATGCTCTTCAAAATGGCAACATCTAGTTTCAAAAGATCAAAAGGTTCTATTACAAAAGAAATCCCTCATATATATAGAGGAGAGTTGAGAGCTAATCTAGGAAAAAAAACCTAATTTTGAATTATTCAACAAGAGAGTCCAAATTGTTTTAGGACTTCTCTATTTTTACATGTAATTACAATTTTGAAAATGACATGTAAATTATCTGAGACTAATTACATAAAAAAACATGAAAATATTGAAAGTTCAACAAGGCACATTCAACCTTCTCCACCATATTTCTCCATGAAATCTTCATACTTCTTCATGATGGCTTGAACTTCATTATTATCGGGACCTGAAGTATGTTTGGAGATAGCTAGGACCCTTGTTATGGAATCCTTTACAATGTTACAAGCTTTCCGCTTCCTTTCAAGAACAACTTTCAAATTATCTAGAGTAAACTGAATACCCATCATTTTTTCCATTGAAGCTACTGAGAAAGGTTCGTCTTCAAATTCCTTTTGAACCATGGATGTATATTCTTTGACAACTGAATTGGTGGGAATGACTTTCTGGTTGTATTTCATTACTTTCTTGCTTAGTGATGGATTAGACATTTGTAGAACAACACGAAATCAATCAAATTCACTCAAGAATCTAGACACAATATTAGAATGGCATGGAAGAGTAGCTGCAAAAATGTAATATTTTCCAATGTTAGAGAAAAAATAGGGTTTTATGCACTAGTGGGAAAATTTTGAGCAATTGCATATGCTTTTTCAATTTAGATGCAAAGGTGGAGAAAAACTAAGCTCTTGCATGGGGTATTACACTTCAAATGTAATGGCTCAAATTTTTTGAGATATTGCATGTTGGATGTAAAGGTGGAGAAATTTTGAACTATTACATGGGCTTGGAGAGCTTGGACGCGATGGTGGCAAAAAAAAGAGCGAATGCAGGAAAAATGGAAAGCGAAATGCAAAGTGGAAAAATTTCCCAGTGTTAGTGATGCAGGAGCATTTGAGTATGGCAGCAATCTACATCAACTTTCATAAAATTTTGGTTTTGTTTTCTTTAAAATTATGTTTTGGTTTATATGTGTTTGTTTGCCAGCATTCATTCTGGGTGATGTCATTTACCTGTCCAACTGGAAAATCAATATGGGAGCTATTTAATTAATATTAAATTCCCAAAGGCCAAGTAATTCAATATTGGAGACTATTTAAAAGGTAGATTTAAAAACATGAAATAAATACAAATGTATGGCATTCCAAGTTGGGTGATTAAACTTATTTGGCATGGCATTTGATCAGTTCACATGTTTTGTCTTGGCACAAAAGACAAATCAAAACTCCATTTTTGTGACCAGCGTGGAAGAGAAAAGGTCAAGGAATTTCAAATGTTTCCATGGAAGGATAATCTTGGGTGCAAAACAAATCAAGAAACAAAGAAAAGAGGGGCAACAAATTAATTTGTGGAGGATGGAAAACGTTGAATAGCCATAGAAGAGGGGTGACCAGATTTATTAAGTTGCATCCATTGTGGAAATGAGGTAGAGGTTGCACAACTGAAAGAAGAGTAGGTGAGTTGCTAGACAGGTGAGAGGAGGGATAGATTGAAGGGATTTGAGTAGCAACAATAAAAAAAATAAGAGGAAGAACAGCCACGCCATGGTGTAGAATGGTTAATGGAGACCATAAAAGAGCAGATGAAATGAACCAATGCAAATATGAAGTAGTGAGGAAAGGCCAACAAGTGATATATGAGGACTACATAGGGGAAGAGATTGGAATAGAAGGCATGAAACAAAAACATAGTAGCTGTGTAATAGATAGAAGTCTGTCAATTAAAAGTAAATAGAGCAAGTTGTAACATGACAAGAGAGCAACTTTATTTGTAAATGGTATGAAATTTAAAATACAAATTAAATTTGAAGAGAGTGAAGAACAAAGGAGTTGCACAAAGGATACAAGTTAAATTGCAAAAGTGTAATGACATTTGAAATTTGAGTTATATTCAATAAATTGATGTTTGTCTTGGCTTATTATAAAGTTAAATTTGTAAGAAGATAATGAGATATTTAAAATTAATTGGGTAATTAAATAGTCACTAAAAATTTGAGGAATGTTAAATTGGGTTTAATTTGACAATTGAATTTGTCAAAGTACATTGTATTGTTTATGGTTTGAGATTAGCATGTTTGGAACAATGTAGAGGAATTATGTTTTCCGTCTGCATCAATTGGTATCAAAGCAAGAGATCTTGAGAGTGGAGCGAATCCACCAGGACTTGCGGGAGAAAGTGTGAATAGATCGCCGACTGTGAGGCATCTCACACCTAGAGGAAAGTGTGTGAAGTGATAGAGAAGAAGCTCATGAGGGTTGTTGTAGGTGTGTGAGAGGAGTCCCGAATAGCGAGAGAGCTTGAAACTGCGAACAAATTTGTTTTACAGATTGAGTGTGATGGCATATTGTAGATTGAGGTGAGATTGCAACAACAAACAAGATGGGTATAGTCATAAGGAAGAGGCTTGTGATTTGGGAAGCATGGAGATGGTATGAAGAAACCAAAACATGAAGAATGCTCAAAAATATAAATAAGCGATTGGATAAGTTGGAAAATACATGAGGAAAGAAGATGAGGATGAAGTGAATATTGAAGAGTCTATAGTAGAGATAGTTGAAGAGGAGAAAAATGAAGATGTAGCAATGGAATACGAAGAGTATTGCAGCCTGAGTTGGATAGAGAAAGATGAGAAAGCAACCGCTACCAAAAAAATTGTAGTGAAGAAATGCCATGAGGAAGGCATGGAGAAAGGAGAAGAAAATAATAAGCAAGAGGAAGCAAGTTCAACAATGGTAGTTGAAGATGGAAAAGACGAAGAAGATTTGTTATTGAAGATGTTGGAAATAGAGGAGTGGATGGAAAAGCTCGTAGTTGCAGTGACAGGTGAAGAAAGAAGAGTTGCAGTTGATGATAATGTTGAAGATGTCACAACAAAGGATGAAGTTGCAGCTGTGGAGAAGGATGAGGTAAATGTAAAGTTTGGTTTGTTTGCAAAGATGAAAGTAGAAAATGTAATTGTTGACTGGTGCATGGATAATGCATATTTACATATAGAAGTTATATAGGATGGTGAGGGATTTTGGTGGAGGTGGTCAGTTTGTGGTGGATTGGAACCCATGAAAGATGAGAAGAATGGAGAGTTTGTTTGGTGGATGACGGTTCATGGTGGACATGAATCCATGAGGGAGAGAAGAAATAAATTGTAGAGTTTTTGAAAGAAGATGGCAAGTATTCTAGAGAAGTATTGGAAGAAAAGAAAGAAGGTTTGATCTTGTGCACTTACCCAGTGATGGAGTTCGTCGCATGTTGCAATCAACTTGGAAGAGTAGTGCAACTACTCAACTCCACCATTGTGAGCCTATGCTCACAATATTTCTACTCGACATGTCTGATGCAGGAGCATCTGGGTATGACAACAATCCACATCAACTTTCATACAATTTAAGTTTGAAAGTTAAAATACAAATTAAGTTTGAAGAGAGTGAGGAATAGAGGAGTTGCACAAAGGATACAAGTTAAATTGCAAAAGTGTAATGACCTGTGAGATTTGAGTTATATTGAATAAATTGATGTTTGTATTGGCTTATTATAAAGTTCAATTTGTAAGAAGATTATGAGATATTTAAAATTGATTGGGTAATTAAATAGTCACTGCAAATTTGAGGAATTTTAAATTGGATTTAATTTGACAATTGATTTTTTCAAAGTAAATTGTATTGTCTCTAGTTTGAGATTAGCATGTTTGGAAAGTGTAGAGGAATTATATTTGCTGTCTGCGTTAGTTAGCAAAAATTTACAAAGTGGGTGTGAGGTCGCTAAATTCCAACACCATTGCAAGGTATTTTTGATATTTTGCAAAAAATTACAAAGTCATTAAAAATAAAACACCAAGATACAAATGTTAGAAGCAGAATATCTTAAGGCTAATCCTGACTAGTTTGATAGACTTGTTAAGTTTTTCAAAGATAAGGGAATTCATCCAAGCCGAGATTATTCTCAAGACATACCAACTGTACCCAAGCCTAAGCTTCCGCAAAGCAATTTGGTTTTAGTTCCCTCATCTATCCCCCAAAATATTGATCCATTCTATATCTCCTTGTTAGTCAATGGTTACAAGCTAAGATTGATTATGTTATTGATTGTGGTGCCTCTGACAATGTGATGCCCACTAAAGTGGCTACTGCTTTGGGCTTGAAACTTATCAAAACTTTTGGTCATTTCTTTTCAATGGAATATAGACAAGTGCCTTTGATTGGGCAAATCAAGGATGTGCAATTTGCATTTGCTGCTTTCTGACAAGAAAATTAGAATGGTTGTCCTAGTAGTTGATGTCCCAACATCATATGGGATATTGCTAGGATGTAATTTCTATAAGGATGTAGGAGGTGAAATTAATATGGACTGGTTAGAGGCTAGGATTCTCGTCAAGGATCTGATGTAGAAGTTATTTTTGAAAAGGGAAGCAAAGTTTTCTATAACAAAATCAGATGACCCAAAAGCTCAGATTCTCTTTGAGTCTTCTGGGATGAGATTTTACTTTTTTCAAACTGATGAAGTATCTTAGTCCTCAGATAAAGATTCAAGTAAAGAGTAAGCAATTGATGGCTCATCTTTTTTAGATAGGGAATCTTCTTCAGATGGTGAAATTTTTTCGGATGAAGAGATCTCATATTTGGAACTACCAGTGTAGGTGATCTAAATGATATTTGGACTATTGAATTTTATGGCAGTTGCTCTTCCATTGAATCAAGAGCAATAATTGTTCTTATATCTCCTAAAGGAAAAATATCCCCTTTCTCTTTCAAACTACAATTTGATAATACTAACAACACAACAAAGTATGAGGAATTTTTGTTAGGAATGGAGGATACACGCATGAAGGGAATTAAAAACCTTCATGCTCAAGGTGATGCCGAGTTAGTGGTTTTTCAGGTGAGGAATTTATGTTAAACAAAAAATGAAAGGCTATGGAATTATCAAAATCATGTATGGGATCCTAACATAAGCATTGTATGATGCATTATGGGACAAAAGGAGATGACCTTTCACATATTCACCAACTTTGTGGTGAAAATAGTTTCTTGTCGACATACCAAGACAAAAATACTTTTTCGCTGCCTCACACCAGAAAACATTTGAATCTCTTCACTTAGTGAGGCGTTCAGATAAGTTTGTAAATACTTGTATAGTTTTTGAGTCTTTTTCTTTTTGTGTATTTTTGTTGTGTCGCCTGAATCTATGCCCAATGGATGGATGAAGGCACTTAGATACTGGAATTATTCTCCTTTCGATCATTTCAAAGGATGGTTGAAGGAAGATCCCCAGTTAGAGCTAGTTGTTATCCTCGAATTCAATTGCACTCAATTTGTGGGATAACCCCTACGAAACTTGTCTATTTTGTAGCCTACAAAATCTAAGCATGCAAAATGAGGTGAATCACATTCAGCCTCGTGCGTGGTACCCTAGCCTCAAAACATCATTTTGAGTGATAACCTTTTCAATTTTTCAAAATTCAAAATTTGGTCCAAGTTGTAAAATTTCATTTTTAGAGTTAGAAATTTTCTCGCTCATGCAGGGGCACTAAATTTCAACACCCCTGCATGCCTATTGTTAAAAATAAAATTGCAAGGTTGTTGAATTTCACTGATCCTGCATATCATCCATAACCCATTCAAAGTTGCAGAGGCGTTGAAATTTGTCGAATTTGCAACTACACTCCACACAAGTGCAATTAATGCAAGATTTTATTTAAGATTTGGGGGGCTTTTTAATCAGTTTTGTTTGGTTTTATTTTTCATTTAAGGTTTTAAGTTGGTTTCATTTCGTATTAAGATTCTTATTGTGTCATTTTGTTTTATTTTCTCCCTAGTTTTTGTTGGAAACATGTCTATGGTTTTCTTCCCTTCCCTTCAAAGATTTACCACACAGGTGTTTTTGGGGGTCTTCCTTTTAATCTCGTGGGTCTCACTGATTACCTATTTTTCACGGAAGAATAGTTGGGGTTTAAACCCTTTGACTCATTTCTTGTGTTAAACATTGCATATGTTGAGCGGGATTTTTCACCGCATGAACACCCTCAAATCAATGCCAAAACCTTGTGAAGGCAGTGAAAATCTCCACCGATTCATACAAAAGTATGACGATTTTACCATTTGCTAAGTTTGTTTCAAGTCAAGGAAAATTGTCACCTTGGAATATGTTTATTTCAGTCTATAAACTCAGTTAAACGCACAAGTGAGGTTTTTCACCGCTTGTGCATAAAAATCCCCATGTTGCATAGTGTTAGGTCGGTGAATTTTTCCGACTCAACAACAAATTTTTTTTTCAAGCGTTGGAGCAAAAAAAATTTTGTGCTTTGCAATTAGTGCAATTCCCCACCATATGTAAGGTCACTAAAATTTAGTGATCCTACACAGTTTCTATTGTTAATAATCTGAAATAGATTGAATAACCTAAGAAACTTTTTAAGAGAAAATCAAAGCTACATAAACTAGAGAAACATAAGAATGCAAACCAAGACTCTGAGAGATTATGCAATGTTGATGTGACAATATTACATTAAGAGCTTCAAAGATGAAAAGATACAAAGAAAGATGCTTGAATGGATGAAAATATAAGCTAGGTAGTGAGTTTATATAGAACTTAGGAGAGGAGGTAGGTAGTAAATCCAACCAATAGGAATCAACCACAAAAAGTGAAGATGGACCACCAAAAGTGGAAAGTGGTTCCACCCTTTAAGGAAGGGGACACCTCATCACTTGTATCCTAGTTATTAAATAATAAACTCACTTTATTATCCTAGGCAAGCTTAATTAAGTGTCGAAAAAACTTAGGACTAAGGGAGAATAAATTAACCCACTAGGAAAATAAAAACCTACACCAACACTCCCCATTAAACACAACTTAGGAGGATGCAAAAGATGATGGGTCCTAGTTAATGAGGCCATTTTAGGTACACATATACATATCAAATTCCCCGCAAGGAAGAAGAAGCCACCCCACAAATAGAGAGAGAACACCACCCCCAAAATAGAGAGAGAAGTAAAGAAGGACTAAGTAGCCCCCCAAAAGATATCCAATGGTAGATGTTTGAAAATGGATGGAGATGATGGCCCACAATCGTTGAACAACGTTCCTCCCCTTAGGAAGAAACACAACCAAAGGTGTATGCAAGCTATCTCCCAAGTCCTGAAAGGAATATGTAGGAAGAAGGTACAAGATGTATGAAGTCTCTAAAGTCAACTCAAGTATCCCCATGTCAATGCTAAAAGCTATCACAATCAAATCAGGTGTTCTAGGCCACACTGTTGAAGATGAAAAATCAAGGTCTCATAGAGATTGATGTAGAACACATGTCAAAGACTCAAGTATCTCCTTTGAAGATGTCTTCTCCAAATGATGATCCAAAGTATCCAGACTCATGTCAAACTATAAGGACTGATCATGAATGTGAGGGTTAGAGTGAACCCTCACACCAATTGAAGAAGAATCAAATTATTCAAAGAGAAGATGATTACACTCAATAGTGTCTCCCAAATATGTAGTATGTGTCTCCATAAACAAGTTTGAAATACCTGTCAAGAGATCATCCCAAGCTAAATTAGGAAGACTATGGATATCTTGTTGCAAGAATTCATTGGAAGCTTTTGAAGAAGCAACTCTAAACTTTGAAGTAGCAACACTAGATGCAAAGAAAAAAGAGTGGTCCTTAAAGAGAATATGTATGTCCTCAATAGTGTCATCTAGATCCAAAATGAGGGACTCTACAAAAAAACAAGAGATGTTTGGTAGAAATTGGTCCCAATGAATTTAATCCTAAAGACATAAATGATCTTGTTGCAATGTATCACTGGAGGCTCTCGACGAAGCATCTCTAGAATCTGAATCTAGAAGAGGTGATGTTGATGTAATCTCAACATGAGGATGAGAAACAAGAGAAGTCTTTGTGTCATCTGAACATTCAAGACGTGCATAATACTTAAGCTCCTCTAAAGTATCATCATCATAGGGTATATTATCTACATCATCAAGTGGAATGAGACAATTTGCAATAAGATCATTTGGGAATGGAGAAACATGAGCATCTCCAAACATCTCCCAAATCCTGGTCCAAACTGTGTGGGGACATTCAATGCCCACTATAGCCAATAGAGTGTCATAATCAACATGGAAACCAATTATTCTTATTACATGATCAATTCTATTACCCCAAACATTCTGCTTATCAAGTGTGTCTCGTTCAGGCATGAGTCCATAAAGGTAAGGAAAAAAATTTATCCATTTGAGATGGGTTAAAATGCTTTTTTTCCAAGACTCATAATTAGCCTTATCCAAAACTATCGCAAAAGGATGAGTAGAAATACCCATGATACAATCCTCAAATGATTACAAAAGAACAATAATACACTCCTATCCTTTTCACTAGTATCAAAGATCACCCCCCCAAATATTATAAGGTTGGCACTTTATAATTTAGTGCGTTTACAAAGCCTTTTCCAAGATACAATGTTCAATAGGCTCAAAATAGCCAAAATTACAAATTCTGATAAAAAATGTATTTGAGAAAAAATATGGAAAAATAATCCCTATGGTTGTGTAGTGCTCTTCAAGACCTTTCCAAATCCTATTCGTTTCTGAAAAACGAAGCACTAGGGAAAAAGTTATGGCCTGTTGAAGAAATTAGCACAAGACAACTTCAACTTGAAATATCTGGTACAAAATGGAAAAAAATATTCTCAATACCTCTATGTATGGAAAGTGCTCATCTCCAATTTTCCAATGATATCTTATTTTCTGAAATCCAACGCTCGAAGCAAAATATATGAATTTTTTGAAAAAATTGGCTGAATTTAGCCTACAGGAAACAAGTTTTCTAGCAAAAAAAGATTACTTCTGATTTGATTTCTAAAAAATCTACTCATTTTTTGTAAACAATAACAAAAAGCTAGAAATATTTTGATGCTAAGAACAAAACCTAGAAATCATTTTTTGATCCAACAAGCAAAAGATGAAAAATTAATTATATTTAATCTTCAACTAGGAGAAAAATGACACATGATTCTTTTTGTGCAGCAATTTTTGTTCAGATCTGTGCAAGATATGCAAAACCTAAAAGATACCCCATTGAGATTTCAACCCTGGCTACAAAACCCATAAATCATTTTTCTTACAAATGACTGTAAGCTAAATTTCTAAAGCAAAAAATAACTCCAATGAAAAACAATTTTCTTCAAACCCCCGTTTGCAACTATAACAAATGATCTCCAATTTGGATGAAACAAAAGCCAAATTTGACTTTCTCGAGTCTTTTGGACACGCTAGAATAGTAAAAAATGCTTATCGTATAACAAAAATGATACAATCACCCGGATCTCACAAAACATATGTACAATATGAAGAGGTTATTAAATATTTGCAAACCCTTTCTGATTCTCTAGATCATTCAAGAATGCAAGAGAAGAGCATACAATAATTTACAAGATTTTTACAAGAAACTCAATATCTCAATCAAAAATCTAAGAGCTTATATTTCTCAAAATAAAAGCTTTGATACCATGTTAGAAATCTGAAATAGATTGAATAACCCAAGGAACTTTTTAAGAGAAAATCAAAGCTACATAAATTGGAAAAACATAAGAATGCAAACTAGGATTCTGAGAGATTATGTAATGTCGATGTGACAATATTGCATTAAGAGCTTCAAAGTTGAAAAGATACAAAGCAATATACTTGAATGGATGAAAATACAAGCTAGGTAGTGATTTTATATAGAACTTAGGAGAGGAGGTAGGTGGTAAATCCAACCAATAGGAATCAACAACAAAAAGTGGATATGGACCACCAAAAATGGAAAGTGGTTCCACCCTTTAAGGAAGGGGATGTGCCTCATCACTTATCTCCTAGTTATTAAATAATATACTCACTTTATTATCCTAAGCAAGCTTAATTAAGTGTAGGAAAAACCTAGGACTAAGGGAAAATAAATTAACTCACTAGGAAAATAAAAACCTACACCAACATCTACCAATATGTGGAATCGGTATTTTTGTTGACTTCACGTAAACTTAACAAGTTCCCAAATGCAAGGTCGGAGTTTTTTTCCAACTTTACATGAATTAAAGTTTCTACTATATGCAAGGTCACTGATTTTTAATGAATTTGTAACTTTGAATGGGTTATGGATGATATGCAGGGTTTGTGAAATTCACTAACCTTACAATTTTATTTTTTGCAATAGGAATGTAGGGGCATTGAAATTTAGTGCTCTTTCATGAGCAAGAAAATTTCTAACTCTAAAAATGAAATTTTACAACTTGGACCAAATTGCGAATTTCAACCTACTGAAAAAGGTTAACACTCAAAACAACGTCTTGAGGCTAGGGGACCATGCATGATGGTGAACGTGATTCACCTCATTTTGCATGCTTATAGTTTGTAAGAAACAAAATAGACAAGTTTTGTAGGGGTTATCCCATGAATTGAGAACAATTGAATTCAAGGATAACTGTAGAGAATGGGGAGTTCTCTTCATTCAGAGAGCCTCACGGGGCAAACTTTCCTAAACTACCTCAAGGAACATTGGTGAGAGTTTTAGAATCCAAATGAGTAGGTCACAAAGGTTTTCTGGACAAGCTATCAAGCTCTTAGTCAAAGGATGACATCGTAGAATACAAATGACAGCGCGACATGTTGGTGTCCTAGAGGCATGTTGACATCTCGTACAAACCAGAGAATAATTTTATCATAGAAAATGGCTAAATGACTACTTCTCTGATTATTGAGAAATTACAAAATGCGATAAAGTAATAGAAAGTAATAGAAATGAAAATAAAGCAAGGTAAATGATTAAGATAAAGGGGAGAAAGAAAGAGATCACAACCACACAAGTGATGAAGCCTCCAACACGTGAATGCCTTCAATACCTGCATTTGTAAGATCTGGAGAAAGTGTTGAGGTTGTATAGGGGTTTGCCTCAGTCAAACCCCCGTTTTGGTGTTCCCACCTCCATGGACAACTAGATAGAAAGAGAGAGAAATGAACCAAAATGGAAAGAGTGTGTGGTGAAAGAAAAACCTGCTCAAGAGTGGAACCCGCACCACCAAGTATGAGTGATAAAAGAAAACCCCGCTCAAGGAGGAGAACCTATATCACTAAAAAGGTGATAAAAGAAATCCTTGCTCAAGGAGGAGAACCCAGATCATGAAGTAAGGATGCAATTGGAAGGGGAAGTGACAAATCCCAAGATGCTCAAAGGTGTAAGCAAGGCTTAGGAAGTCGAGGAAAACAAAGAGAGCTACAAAAGCTAAGAGTGTTGTAGAGGGTACTATGAGAATGCAAGAGAATGTTTTTGTAGCAAGCAATGGAGCTATGCAAGCAAGAGAGGAGAGAGTGAGAAGCCAAGAAGCTAGAAGTAGAAGAGAGTTAGAAGTTAGAGAGAAATAAATGGAAAGAATAGCATTTAATGAGGGAAAATAAGCTTCTTCAACCATTACAAGGCATCCCGAGCCGTTACCATTGACAAAAGGTGAGGACAAGTGGCAAGCATGCTCGAAGATAGTTGTTTGAGTGTTGAAACGTTGTAGGACGCTAGTACGATGTGCAAACGTCCGCATGGCGTGCTAGTGTCCGGACACGTTATGCTACAAAATGACAAAAATGGGAAAAAGCATAATGTTCGACGCAAAGCTAGTGCATGAAGGTAGCTGCTGAAAAGGGGTGTTGGAGCATCCTAAGAAGGGAAAAAGACTGATGCGGGGGCTAAAATGAGCCTACACAAATGCTAAGGGAGTAGACACTAAAGTGGATGCAATAATGTATGTGAAATTGCTAGGGGTGCAATTTTACAACTATACAATAACAAACACTCAATTTTTGGAAAATGCATAAAATGTGAAATTTACGTTAAAAGTGTGTTGTTGGGAATATTTAAATTCAAACAATATTTTTAGATTTTTGAAATTTGAAACTTTAAATTTTGAATAAATTTTAATGGGGTTTTGGGAAAATTGCCTAGTTTTTAGTGTATTGGAGAATGAGAATATTTGAATGTTTTAAATGAAATATGATGAATTTGAATGTTTGAATGAAAGTGTAGTTTGTAAATTATTGAAATAATGCTTGTGGAAACATGTTAATAAATTTGGATGAAAATGAATTTTGTGCATTGTTTTTCGTCCCACTATCATTGGTAAGTGTGAAGAGCCTAAGAATAAGGTATTAAAGAAGGTATATTAGTGGCTCACAACATGTCCCCAACCCAAAGTGGAAAGTAGGTTGATCATAGTGGGGGATTCATGTAATCAAGCAATAATTAATGAAATACCTGTAATTAATTAACTAAGGTAATGGATGCCCCTCTCATGCCTTGAGTGCTTGTAAAGGCTTAGGATATTTGGGAAGACATGCCATCTCGGGGAGCTTGGGTATTTTAAGGTCAAGTAATCTCATTTCTATGAGAGAGGTACTAGATTCTACATGTGGTATACCATTGAGCACCATGATGAAACTCTCTACCAATTCTCTGGCATCTTATCCTAGTGACTTGTGTGTTTGTGATCCGCCAAATTGGTGAGTTGGACCAATGATGATCCTTGTGATATCCTAGTGGTGAGTTATCCATGATGTTTATATATGATGTGGCATTGGTGAGTTGGCCCAATGTGGATTTATGATGTGACATTAATGAGTTTTCCCAATGTGGATTTATGATATGCCAATTGTGGTTTTACCAAATGAGGTCTTGTATTTGATCCATTATGTGATTTGGATGATTGTTTGATATATGATGTGTATGGTGTTTTTTTAAGCCATCTCCCAATGTGTTGTTGTGAATGTTGTGATTGTGGCCCATGTGACTATCTCCTAGCACAATGAAAGTAGATATTTTGATTCCACGAGGTTGGGTGGCATGGAAACCACCTTTGGGGATTGGAGGATCGTGGTGGAGTAGATGACAAATTTAATGTGGTATATTTTCTCATGCTTTTCCATGTTTTCTCCCATTTGATTCAAAATGTAATAATGTTTTTATTGGACCTCTCATTGAGATGAATTGTAATATTTGATAATGGAAAAGAATATTAGGTTAGTTACTTGTCTTGGTGTTGGAAACAAACATGATTATATTATGGTTCTCATAATTGTACTAAACAAATGTTAAAGTGAAATTTGGAATCTTTCATTTCGTGTTTAAAATGAATTTAGATGATTTCTTTCCTAGTTGGGCAACCTATTACTTTACCTAGGCAACCTTGTTTCACCAAAATTGACCTGAGGTGCCTAGAATCTGACTAAGTATACTTGGTCAACCTGGTCATAAGTGGGGTGAGTTGGACATCAGTGGGGTAGCTTGGTTTTGTAGGTTTAAAATTCATTTTTTTTTAACTATGTTAGTGCAGCCTAGTCTTGTACTTAGATGACCTCATTCCCCATGCAAAAAATAGAATGTTAGCCCCTCTACCACAATTAGCTAGTGCTTTCCTAGCCCAATTCCATTGAAGAATAATTTTTATGCCTCCTATCTTTCCCATTCCAACTATTTTCATCATCTGGACCTTCAAAACCTAGTCAAAGTATCTTTCTCTTAGAACTTGAGCATTCTTCTTTGTTTCAAGGCCTCAGATGGGAAAATCATGTAACTAGAAGTTGTTCCTCATGGTCCCAAGGGTCTAGTGGGTTTTTGAGCATGTTCTTATGTGATTTTTTTGAGTCCTTGTGGCATTTATTTCCTCATTTCGATTGCTTTCTTTTGAATTTACTAGTTGTCAAACCTAGGGTTAGGGAGATTGTGCACATAGTCTTGTAAAGACTTGGGAAGGTTTTAATCCTTCATGGTTTGCCTTGGTTGTGTACTCAACACTCCTCATAGGTCAAGGTATGTAGTGCAGTAGTATTTATTTTCTTGTGTGATGTCACATTGTGACAGGATGTCTGGGAAGCATGTGGTTGTTTGGAAGTGACTCGCCATTCCAGTCAGTGGGGAGTTCATTCCTCTTGGTTAGGAAACCTCTTATGAAAGTTGGCCTTGGTGTTTTTGGTTGTTTAGTGTGTCTATGTGTGGATTAGAGTTCAATGTTCCCATCATCCTATCTCGGTGTGGTGTTGTGAGAGAACATGATGATGGTTTAGTAATTTATCATCATGTAGGTGTTGTCCTCTCTCTCTCTCTCATATGTTCATTGTGGTGGATTTATCCCATGATTGGTTAGTCTTCTGATGTTGCCACCTTGCTTATGTAGTGGAGAGGTTATCTTTTTTTCTTTTTCTTTGTGTCATCATGTTTAAGTGACACTTGTGTGCACATTGTTGTGTAATTGCAACAAGTTGTTATTGCACTAATGATGTTGTTGTCATTGTTTAAAAAAACTGCTCTATCAAGTTTTGTTCTAAGTTTGTTAACTTGGGGCATTACAACATGTCCTATGATTACTCTTTCATGTTAGATTTGTAGGGGTAATCCTATTTAGGAAATGTGTAGCATTGTATTATAGGAGTGTAAGAGAGGGGGACCACTGCATGCAAGACCCCAGGTCATGGAGGGTCAAGATGCGAGAGGCTACCCTAACTTACCTTAGCTAAGTGCAACATGTACGGTATGGGGATGAGAATGATGAGGATTATGAGGCCCTACAATCAATCTACAATCCTGAGTTCTAAGGTGGGGCTAGGTGAGTCAATTTTTAGGTTCAACTCTGCGCCTCAGGGAGCTCTCTACCCAAGGACGTTAGTGAGGTCTCTGGAGGACAGCGTGACACGCTGGTGTCTCTAAAGTGTGATGTAGTTTGTATGGCCAAACAACAGTAGAGACAAGGTTGAACTCACCAAAATGACTAATGGCCTAGCTACTCAACTAAAAGGACAAAATGAAATGAGTAAATAAATGAAGTATTCTCTAATGTTATAAAGTAGAAAAGCAAGTGTAAGAAGGGTAAGAAGGATCTCACCAAGGAATTTGTTCGCCAGTTAATATTCCTCGCAACACGCACATTGACACACAATAAGAGGTAAAATGTTGGGTGGATGAATAGGGGACTGCCTCAGTTAGACCCCCGTTTAGGTGTTTCCACCTCCATAGACAACCAAGGAAATGAGATAAATAAAGTGTAGTAAAGAAAACACAAACAAAACAAAGCAGTACTATGCTACTCAACCAAGTGATAGAGGAGAGGAGAGGGATGCTTACCACCTCCACCAAGAGCATTCAAGATTGCTTGGGGGAGAAATGAGAGGAACTCAAGCCTTTGCTGCAATGTCATGGTCCCAAACGTGCTCTACCGAAGTGACAGAGTGAAGCTTTTGCTACAATGGAATTCTTGAGTGCTTAGAGTGAGTGAGAATGGATGCAAAAGTGTGAGTATGGAAGCTTGAAGTGTGTAAGAATGAAGACTTGATCTGTTGAAGAGTTGTGAAGAATTTTGAAGAGTTGGATTGAATGTTGAAGGGGTGAATTTGAAGAGAGAATGAAGAAAAACAACCATATTCGGGCCGGTCGGCTGAAGGGGGCATTACAACTTGACTGCTAATGAGAAGTGCAACGTCTCTGTAGGTTCAGCTGCAGGAATTTTCTAGGGAAGTAAGCGCGCCACGCGGACGTCTACGCACTGCGCGGGCATCCCTGGTAGAAAAACCCCTACCGACGCTCAAAATAGGTGCCAAGTGGACTGCCAATAGTGGGATTAAGTGAAATCATGCCTCTGAACTTGGTTTTCTAAAGTGGATAAGGGAAAGAAAAGGGATTTGCATAGGGGGTGAAAATTCACTCTTATACATTTTTCCCCCACTTTAGCGAGCATGACTACTGATGAGTGCTCGGTAAAGTAGATCAAGAAGAGTATAAGGTTAGAAATATATACCTGAATTGTCAAGGAAGTAGTACTTGGTCTGGCATACCCAAAGGTGCAAGAAAAGAAAAGGACTCCATAACTCCTCAAAACTATGGAGTTAGAAAATAAAGCATCTTATAGGCCTACGGACCTACATGGAGGCAACCCCCAAGATCTCTTGCATGAAGGAAGCCCCAAGGAAGTGCCCTATAGGTTCTCGGTCCTCCAGGGAAGATATTCTTCATGAACTCAAGCATGAAGAATACTGAAGGAAGTGCCACATAAGCTCTTAGTCCTATAGGGAAGGTATTCTCCACGAACTCAAGCATGAAGAATACCAAAAGAAGCACCCTACAGGTTCTCGATCCTACAGGGGAAGTATTGTCCACGAACTCAAGCATGAAGAACACCAAAGAAGTGCCCTACAAGTTCTCGGTCCTGTGGAGGAGCCACCCCCCAAGATCTCTCGCATGGAGGAAGCTCAAAGGAAAGCACCCTACAAGTTATCGGTCTTGTAGGGAGGTACCCCCAAGATCTCTCACATGGAGGAACCTGAGAAAGCGACAACATGTCTACCTGCAAATAGAACATGTCAAAAGTATCCGGTCATGCAGACCATCAATAAGTACAAATTTCAGAGGGGTCCACTTAAGGGACGCGTTGTTTGAAAAGTAAGGTCTAGTCAGGCTGCCCCCAAGCTAGATGTGAAAGAGCGAATGGAATGAGTCTAGTTGAGCTATCCCTAGGCTAGTCATGAAAAAATTCCATTCAGAATAGAGGCTCTGAAAGAAGGGTCCCTTGGGAACCCACTGTGAGGAAGAAGGGAGGTCCACTTAAGGGACGCATAATTCAAAGCAACCATTCATCTTAGAGTGATTCATCATCAAGGAATCCTTTTGAAAGATGTTCACTTCATCAAGGAATTAGAAAGGAAGGATATGCCCCCATGTGAGGGGAAATAAAATTTGTTCCCATTTCGAAGGAAGGTCCTCAAATCCTTTCTTTATGAACCTATGATGAAGGAAACACGTTTTGTTAGGGTTCCAAGCTGAGAATGTGATTCTAAGGAAAAATTGTGAATACTTTAGAGAAAAGATTCGTTGGCAACGAATTCATTTTTTGAAAATTGAAGTGTTGAAGAAGAGGCGTTGTCACGCATAGAAGGGACAACTCAAGCAAAGAAGATAGAAATATAAAGAGAGAGTAAAAGAGAAAAGAAAATTGTGAACAAAGGGCACAGGGGGATCTGGTTTAGCGGGGTCAAATTTTTCTGAGCTCATATAATAATAGGTAGCCGCAATGCAAGGTGGAAGATCATCAATCCCCAATCAGATCAAGAAGAATGCATGGAAAAGAAAGTAAAAATAAAAAATTGGGTCAACATGGAAGGGAAGCCTAAATGCCCCCAAGGCTTTGCATCATCCCCAATTTATCGAAAATCAAGCATAAACATGGAAGAATGATGATACAAATAGAAGGTTTACGACACAAAAACCAAGCCTGTATCCATGCACCAACAGGAGTGATGAGGGTCATCTAGGCACACATAACACAAGCACAGGGGGAACAGATCACAAAACAAACACACAAGATCAAGAAAGGGCCTCCTCCTAACACTGATCGACCAAGAGGTCATCCACTTCCCAATCTAAATCCTCATAAGGGGAAGGTGGATGAGCCTATAATGGTGGGATGTTAAGAGGAGGAGCATCTGATCCCCCCACAACAAGGGCCAAGGAGGAGGGCCCCTCAAGGTCCTCTCCATCGAGCTCCCGTGGAGTCAAAGTCAATGATTTTGTGAAGATCACCGATAGGGCTGGAGATTCATCCACAAAGTTAAACATGCACCACGCAGGAGCACCATGTCTTACTTCAGTGGATGGGATGAGTTGTGCTTGATATTCACCGCTAAGCTCGTCGAATGACTTAGGATTAGTGACAAACTCAAGAGAAGCCAAGATTGGTTTTGTTACAAGGACAGAACAAGTCACACACAAGACCATCTTGCAAGGAAGGTGGACTCCTCTTACGCCCTTCGTTACTAGAAGGAACAGCCTCCGCCTCTTTCTTTGTTGGAGTAGATGAACTCCCCATAGATGAAGCTAGGGGTGTAGAGGAAGAGGAAGAAAGAACCACAGTAGATACGACTAAGGTATTGACCATATCCACGGGCTTTGGGAAGGGCTAAATATCTAGAACAGACATCAGCAAAGGGGGCTCCACCGAAGGAGCGATGAACACCTACACTCATTTAGGGTTAGCCACATTCATGCTCGCAATGAAATCCAGGAGCGGACCATATTGGAGATAAATAGAAGGAAGGAAGGAAGAAGAGGCTGTAGGAGATCCTGAAGCAGGAGTGGTTGTTTCTTCCTGCTTCTGTTGTGAAGCGGCCTGCTCGGCCAGGAGAGCCTTTCATCGATGCTTGCGTTCATGTGCAAGGTAGTTTCTGTGACTCTTGGAGTTAGAGACTATAGTTTGTGAAGGGAAAAGAGGTTCCTACTCAACCATAGGAATGTCCACTATGGTTGTTTCAGGTGGAGGAATAGGTTCCTGCATGGGAGCAGGGGGAACAGGATGAGGAGCGACAAGAGGAGTTGACTCGAGAGCCTCGACAACAGGCCTCTTTTTGCTCACTTAGAGGTAGGAGTGGTAGGAGGTCACAAATATCTAGACAAGGAGGAATCTCCTTAGGAGACCTTCTTCCTATCATATCGAACGGGTCTAGGCTCCGTCAACAGAACAGGGAGCTCGAATGTGGGATTCTTAGGCTTTTCCTAAGCAGGTACCGAAGGGTTCTCCTACAAACGAGGAGTAGATCCTGATGGTACCACAACTGAGCGGGAAGAAGTGTCAGAATGGGTAATAGAAGAGGAAGAAGGAGGATCACAAGACCGCTTCTCTTCTTTCCTCCTTTGAGCCTTAGTGGCATCGCTGTCAGCCTTGAAGTAAGTCCTATGTGAGATAGCATAAGGTGAGGGAGGGTACCTTACTTTTGGCCTCAGATGCCCTTTCTTGTATTTTTGATATGTCTTGTGTAAAAGGTTCATCCTAGGCAGAAGAGGACCCACAAACACAGGCCATGGGTGATCCAAGGGGTAGCTACCACGTGCAACCGACGGTCTATAATTGATATCATGGATTACATGCACGAAACCTCAGTGGATAAATTTTAAACATTTATGCACAACAGAGGGTACCGCGTTCATTTCCACCAACCAAGGGATACCCAATTTCACTCTAAAGAGTTCATATCCAAGAATGATATCAAACATGAGATTCATGGACTTAGGTCC
Organism: Sequoia sempervirens; assembly: GCA_007258455.2. Classification (NCBI taxonomy): domain Eukaryota; kingdom Viridiplantae; phylum Streptophyta; class Pinopsida; order Cupressales; family Cupressaceae; genus Sequoia; species Sequoia sempervirens. The sequence continues at coordinate 40,028 of VDFB02113257.1, forward strand.
AACTAAGACCAATAGGACAATACTACCCAAAGGGGGTACGAAAATCCCGTCATGTGTGTGGATGAAACTCACAGGAGCATCGTATCCATCCTTATGTAAAAATTTTATTAGCATAATCTCCTCTGTTATTATGTTCACTTGTGATGTCGGGTCAATGAGAACACCAACTACGATGTTTCCATTGATTTGCGCAGGAATGTAAAGAGGAGATAGTTCCTTGTTAAAACCCATCGGCAGGTCCTATGAAGTGAAAGAGTTATACTAGTACCACTATTAATAGGTTGCGCAGAGGGGATGGGTTGATGCAGGAAGGAGGCCGTTACACACACTAGACAATGCTTTCATAGAATCCCTAAAGGTTAACGGATAAGATGGTGACCCAATTAAGGTTTTGTCATGCAATACGTTTGGAACCTTCTGACTACGCCAACTAGGGGTCGCAGGTTGGGTTGCAAGGTGACAACCTTACAACACTCACACCTACAACACTCCTAGAGTACAAGGAAAGGTACTGTCAGTATCGCAAGAACAGAACCAAAATGGTTCACATCGAGGTCAGCAAAAATGTAAGAGAGGGGGACCACCACGTGCAAGACCCCAGGTCACAGAGGGTCAAGATGCAAGATGCTGCCCTAACTTACCTCAGCTAAGTGCAACGTGTAGGGTATGTGGATGAGAATGATTAGGGTTATGAGGTCCTACAATCACTCTACAATCCTGAGTTCTAAGGTGGGGCTAGGCAAGTCAATTTTTAGGTTAAACTCTGTGCCTCAGGGAGTTCTCTACCCGAGGACGTTAGTGCGGTCTCTGGACAACAGGGCGATGCGCTGGCATCTATAGAGTGCATTGTAGTATGTATAGCCAGACAATAGCAGAGACAAGGTTGAACTCACCAAAGTGACTAACGACCTAGCTACTCAACTAAAAGGCTAGAATGAAATGAGTAAATAAATGAAGTATTCTCTAATGTTATAAAGTAGAAAAGCAAGTGTAAGAAGGGTAAGAAGGATCTCACCAAGGAATTCGTTCTCCAGTTGATCTTCCTCACAACACACACACCTACACACAACAAGAGGGAAAATGTTGGGTGGATGAATAGTGTCCTGCCTTAGTTAGACCCTCGTTTAGGTGTTTCCACCTCCACGGATAGCCAAGGAAACAAGATAAAAAAATAGTGTAGTAAAGAAAACAAAAGCACAACAAAGCGGTACTATGCTACTCAACCAAGTGATAGAGGAGAGGAGAGGGAAGCTTACCACCTCCACCAAGAGCACTCAAGGCTGCTTGGGGGAGAAATGAGAGGAACTCAAGCCTCTGCTGCAATGGAGTGGTCCCAAACGTGCTCTACTGAAGTGATAGAGTGAAGCTTTTAATGCAATGGAATGCTTGAGTGCTTAGAGTGAGTGAGAATGGATGCAAAAGTGTGAGTATGGAAGCTTGAAGTGTGCAAGAATGAAGACTTGATCTGTTGAAGAGTTGTGAAGAATTCTGAAGAGTTGGATTGAATGTTGAAGAGATAATGAAGAAAAATGACCATATTCGGGTCGGTCGGCCGAAGGGGGTGTTACAACTTCACTGACAATGAGAATTGTAACGCCTCTATAGGTTCATCCATAGGAATCTTCCAGGGATGTAAGCGCGCCGCATGGACGTCTGAGCCACGTGGGAATCCCCAATAGAAACACTCCCACCAATGCTCAAAACAGGCACCAAGTGGACCGCCAACAGTGGGCTTAAGTCGAATTGAGCCTCCGAACTCTGTTTTCTAAAGTGGATAAGGGGAAGAAAAGAGATTTTCATAGGGGGTGCAAATTCACTCTTATACAAGGAGAAAAAAAATCATTGAAGATATTATTAACATCTCTCAAGCATTGTACAATCAATTTTTGATGAGAAAAGTAGGTTACAAACTTTTTATATGTTGTAAAAATAAATTTTGTTCAATAAAATATAGTTTTTTTCCTATTCTAAGTTGTTTTCTTGTGCATGCTATGAATTAATTGATTATGTCTTGTGATAAACTAGCATCCTTGAATTATGTCTCAATTTCTTGTCTTTTATGTAGTAAAACTATAGTTTGTATGTCATGGTCTATGTTATTCTATTAAGTTTCATGTTAGAATTCAATTGTGAATTCTTTTTCCTTTTGAGAATTATCATAAACTTGAAAACCTTTCTATGAAACACAGATGCAAACATGTAAGAGCATAAATTATGCATAGTTTTTTGGTATTTCTAAGTCATATTGTGCAAAATAAAGTAGATACAAGTTACTAAACATCTAGTGTATCACTCATTTTAGGCTTTAGAGTTTAATTTTATGTTGTTTTCTACCCCTTTTCCTTGTGAAATAGTAGTATGATAGATTAGTATGTTTTTTTCTACCCTTGGTGTATCACTCCAATCTATAAGCAACCCATGACCTTAGATATTTTCCGTGCTATCAATGAAGGAGAGATTCAACCTCTCACTCTCTCTAGGGTGTACTTGGTATTGATAATAGCTCCACCTCCTTCTCCCAACTTGAATTATAGCTTCTATGAAAGATCAAAAGATCTTTTGGAACCTCTCTAACCCTTGGGTGTAGTTCTCTCACATCCCCTACTCTACAAACATCCACTTATTTCATAAACATTATAGATTCGATAGTAAATCAACTCATGAAAAACCTTGGCTAATTGCAACACCAAGTCACGTCCATCGCTACCAGTTTAATTCAACCCCTCATTCCCACATATTATAGAAATAACCCTCCATCAATCCACATTATTGTTACTCCCTTTCTCATATGGTTAAGGTGCCAAGATTCAATAAGTATAATGATAAATAAGACCCTCAAATGCACGTCTCTTCTTTCACTGCATTTCACAGTTATTATCTTTTCCAAGATGTGCTGCTAGCAAAAAAAATATCGCAATCATTAAAATATTGTGTTGAAATAGTTTTACTCCCTTCTTGATAGCTAAATAAACACTTTTGAATAATTAGTAAATCAAATATTAAATTTATAAGAAAACATTGGACTATAGGTCATGTTCATTAACCTAATCCACTACAAGCAAGGGAAAAATGAAAAAGTAACTAATTTTATTTTTCAATACCAATTCCTCTTTTCTTAGATTCCTTACATGCTACTATGTCTTGATGTACAATGTGTGTTCATTTATAAATATGCAATCTTTAATGTAAAACAAAATTGTATTTAATAAAATTATAATTATTTTGCACAATTTTGTGCCACATTGCATAATTATCAACACTCAATGAGTTATTATGGAGGATTTACCTCACCCACTCCCTCTAATACCCCTAGTGGTTATTCCTCTTGTAACTCTAAAAAAATAAAAAATAGAAGATATTTTCAAAAGAATGCTTACATGGGAAAAAATTCTCATACATTTGATGTTCCTATTGTTGTGCCTTAGAGGTGTAGAAAATTTACAAAACTATTGGAGTCTCTCTATAGCATAATGCAATTTTTTGAAAAATAATTTAATTCAATTTCCAACTATTAGTCCATTTCCAATTAAGAAACATCTTCTTACTTAATATGAAACAAAATATTTATGTTAGTTCCATTGAGTTCTAAGACATGATACTGAATGATGTATGCATCTCAAACATTTAGTCCAAGATTGTATTGATTTAGGTACCATCCAACTCCTAGATGGTCATGATAAATTAAATAAATGTTGCAAAGCCTAATTAGAACCTTTAAATATATATAAACCCATTTCATAAAAAATCTATAAAATTCATCACTCTTGAACCTTCCTCCCAACCATTGGAGTATCCTATTGTTAGAAATCCATCCTTCTTAGTAGATATGATGAATATGGTGTATTCTTGTCCTTAACATCTCAAGAATACAACATCCTCAATCCTATTATATCATTTTCTTCCATTGATGTTCATGTTGGCATAAAGAATGCCCGCCCATACCTACCACTTAGCTCAACAAGAGGACCATTAAAGGGGTTTTTGTTGTCCTTACAAAAAAAGTTAATGTTATTATGGATGAAATTATATATTTCAACCAACTATATCAAGACAAGTACAAGCAATTATAAGTCTTCATAATGATGCATGATGGCTTGCCTCTTCTTACTTTGGTCTCTATTACTCTATTAGTCTAGGTTGGACCTAAATATTTGGATGCTCCATTGTCTACCATTCACATATTCATTTTTTTTTGTGAGTTTGGGCCTCCCATGGATTACTTGCATGAGAATGGTTTCTTTATTTGTACAATTTCCTTAAGTTTCTACATGACAATGTAGTGTATACTATCCAACATATTGTATTTAAACCCCTTACCTTTCATGGAGGATTTTATCTAGATTATTTTGGGCCTTCACCCCTTCATGACCTCTAAGACCTCATGTTTGAAATGTTATTTAAATCTTATCAAAAGTTTAAAGCAAGTCATCTAGGGTCCTTACTTTTGCACCTTCTTCTTTACCTACAATTGGATACCTTTCGATCACCCAACCATCACATTCTACTCTTGTCCCAAGACCTACTCCTTTGATAGCTAAGGAAAAGAACTCTTTTTTGGGATAACCTCTCATTCTCCCCTTTGTCTCACAAATTTAAGTGGTTCCTTTTGTTCCTCCGATTGCCTATAGAGAAGAAAGAGGAAGGGAATCCTTATTGTATAGATCTTCTCCCTATGGTTTTTCTCCACCCATGGTTCTTGCTATTCCAAAACCTACTCATATGGTAGGAAAGCACAAGAAGCCCATATGACATGAAAAATTCCATGCATTGGTTTCACCTCAACCTCTATTGGTGTCTTCAATTCCTCCACCTACCCCTTCTAAAGAAAGAGGAAAGGAACCCATGGTGCAAATTCTACTATCTATACCATAGGTATCTCTTCTTGCTTGGATTTTTCCTCCTCCTATTCCATAGGTAAGGAATGTCCCACAACCAAAGGAAGGATAACTCCACCTTCTATAGCCAATTTGAATCCCACCATAATTGAACCAACTTGCATGTGAATGCAAGAATCATTAGTGTGTCATCGCTAGAGATTGATTTTCTATGGATATGTTTGAAACTAAGAGTCATCCTCCCATGCAACCACCACTTGATGTCATGATCCATCCATCTCCTCCTTCTCCACCTCCTTGTGCTTGTTGAAAAATGGAGGTTATTATGTAGCTTAATACTTTGTAACACTATGAGACTGTAGATCTAATTAAGTGTTCTTTGTTACAAATTCTTTGTAGATGATTATCTGTTTAGATTCATTTTACCATTTGTAGAAGTAGACAGAAGATTGTAGAAGAATAATACTAGAAGATAGAAGTGACACAACATTTACCATGGAGAAACCCTTTTGGGAAAAAACTCCACCACCAGAATCAATAGTGCTTGTATTATTTAACCTTAGATCAAGATTACAATAATTCTTTATCAATCCTTTCTTGAGATGCTTCTTTTTCCTTCAACAATTCTTCTTCACAACCTGCAATAAAATCTGATTGAACTCTTTTCAACTTGCTGAAATTTATAGACAATAATGAGCCTTGTAAACTCCAAAGAGTTTACAATTACAAAGCACAAAACTTATCTCAAAAAACCTATGCCTATTCTTTGCAAGTAGAGTTCTTCCATGAAAAACAATTTCAAACCAAGTCCTTCATCAATTTGGGCGTCCCAAACTGAAGTCCTAACTCAACGTTGATTACGAAGATAACTTCTAAGCTCCTCCTCAAAGTTGGCGCCCAAGAATGGGCCCACTTAACTCAGCCTTATAAAATATCATCTCATGCAAAATTGTTAACTCCAAGATGCCAACTTTGGTTCCCAAGGTGGGTCCAAGTTAATATTTGTTAACTAAAAAATATCTCTCCATCAATTCATGCAAACAGGATGAATGATTGGTCATCCCCACTTAATTGAATGTATCACCTGTTATCTGTCATGCAACTCAAGTCATTAGTCATGCATTCCAAGTCAAATGAAGTCAACTAGCATCCAACTAAAACTAACTACATGCAACTAAAGATAACTGAGCCATAACTGAATTAATTGGTACTTAATTAAACTGAACTAAACTAAACTCCATGCATGTAAACATCAATTCCTAACTTCTAGGATCTTTACATGCATTACTGAAGTGTTATCTTTCTCCAAATATTTAACTTAACTCAAGGTGAGTTCCACCTTCCATGTGGGTGCCCCATGTGCTCCTATTTTGTAGGAGCTCTTCTAGGGCATCCCCACATGTTCCTATCATTTAGAATTAATTATAAATGTCAATTTACATGTTCATTTCATTCAAATTTAATCTCTTTCTAATCCTAGTGTTGGGGAACACTTTCTAAGGACTTAGGAGATACATGAAATAATGTTTAGGGTTGCAATTAAATGGCATCATATTCCCAATAGTGCTCCTATTGTGATTATTGTTTTCCCTTGTTGAGACCTAGATGATCCTCATCCCAAAAATGTGCAAGTGACCTTTGAACCTTCGATGGATCCCACTCTCATTCTCGACCTTCCTAATATTACTCCATTCTTAGTGTCATTGAACATGCCCAATGTAGTGTTATCTCTAGTTCCATCCTCACTTCCCTTGTTCCTTTTCGGCACACCTACCATCAAGTATTTCCTAAAATTGTTCATCCCACCACTATTGACATTAATATCCCTTTCCCATCTCCCAAAAGAAAACCAAAGCATTACTCCACTGCACAATGTTGCAAACAAAATCCTAATCCACCTTCTTCATCTCCTCTAGACCATTCTACAACAATTATTCTCATAGAGGAAACTCCATGTTCTTCTGCTTCTCTTCATGCTTCCATTAAAGATGTTAGTAGCAATATTCCCCTTGTCACTTGAATTGATAACAAATCATCCAACTCCTCTCCCAAGGATAATTTTTTTCAAGTCCTTTATGGATATTTTGGAATTTTCATTGATCTTCATAAGATCATTAACACTTGTCTCATGGGATGTTCTAGAATATGATATACTTGTAAAATTCTTGAGATCTCACTATAGGTGAGATTCCTAGAATTCCCTTGATATCTCTCTCTATCTACGAGTCTTTCTTCCCTAACCATGTGATTAATAGTGGGAGATCAATTTTTTGTTTGATGAGAACTCTAGAGCAGTGCCTTCATGTAATTAGAATTTAGGTGTTTGTATGCTTGTTTAGTGATCCCCATGCATATGATTTTGTTTTGTTTATTAAGCTCTCATGGAGGACCCATGTTACCCTTGTAGGTACATGGATACAAGGTAGATGGAAATATTGTGAAAGTCTTCTATTTATATTTAAATTCTTCTTCTTGTTGTAGCATCATAAATTGTCACCCTTGACAATTTCACACTATATTGAAACCATATTTTGTCTATAACACCAATTATATTATTAATTTATTCATTTCAAGGCTAAATTGGGAAAATATATTAAAATCCCTAACCTCTTGAGAAATATGGAATAAAAACACTGTGACAAGGGTGATGGCGTCCTTATCCTAATTGTGACCTATTTCAACAAATATGATTTTAAGTGTTGACTTTGAGTATTATAAAGTGATTGTTGTCACATAAAGCACCATGTTGAACATAGGCTCAATGTTCTAATGACATAATTGAAATGAACTCAAGGTGTGGGACCTTGCAAGTTGAGGTCAAGTCTTCAAAGAAGGCTGAATTACTATTCAAATCAAAGTGCAGATGTGTTGGTCCAACCCAACAATGAAATCCTACCACTACCCTACTCTAACAATTCTCAAGGGAAAAGGGATAGATGGAATGCATAAAAGGGAAAGGGGAGGTGATACACCAAGATAGAAATGTGTTTCTTACTTTCCTAAGATTACATACTACATCAATAAACGAAAAAAAAACTCACTAAAACATGAAGGTAAGTGAGATTTACTCAACATGCAAAAGATAAGAGGAATAACGGTTGAATTTTATTAACATAAGGCATAAAAGCCAAACTTTACAATGAAAGAATGTAGAAGTGCAGTGTCTACTATAGGAAATCATGAGAGGATCCCAAAGGAAGAACCCTTAAAATGAATACAATCATTTCCTTTATAGTGCAAGCATAACTTGAATGACTCAGATCAAACTCTAATCCAACTAGGGTTAATAGTCAGAAAAAATATGATCAAATTGAGGGAAAAGGATTTGGCCATCAAATCCTATGTTGAAGATAGGCCTAGACAACCTTGATGCACACACCATGCCTTTGTATTGAATTTACTATAAGTGTAGTGTAGAGAACTCTTGCAAAATCCACCATGAAATCTGGTCTGCAACAAGAGGAATGTATTTTCCATACATAAGGAGGTATGGGCACCGCTTTTGTATTGGATATGGTGTGGAAATTTGTGAAGAATAATTCCTACAACAAGAAAATCCAATCCTATTAGTTAAAAATGTTGCTTGACCATTACTACAAGTGTTCCAAAAAAATGGCATGTTTAGTTGTTGAAAAATTTGAATTTGGACAATAGATCAACCAAAATCAATGATCGTGTCGGCTCTCATTGGAGGTTTGAATCATGTTAGTCGATCTGGAGGATGTATCATTAGATGGTCAGTGTGTTCCTAAAGACCAGCATAAAATATTAAACATTGCCCCTTGGTGAAAATGTGGTGTGAAGAACCCATGCACTGAAACCAAAAGCCAACACACAATGACATTTCAAGGACTTGTGGGAGAAAGAGATGAAAAAATAAAGCTCTGTCGATAGTAGAACTCTCCATAAAACATCACGGTGATGACACTTGGCAATATTTTAGGGTTTCGGGGAAGAAACAAGCTGGCTCCCCATGACCCCATGAAGGCTTTAGCTTCTATAATGAAAATCAACATGTGCTCCAATACATTTCATCCTTTCTCTAACTTGTGGGGGAAAAAGTGTTGGAGGAAAAGGCCTTGCAAAATGAAGAGATCTCATGATAGATAAAGACCTTTGATGCACATGCCTTAAAAACAACTTAAGGCTACTAGAAGCTAAGGGGACTAGTTGTAAATGATGGAAAAAGGGCTTAATAAAAAATTAGCAACAAAACATTAGCCCTTGATTTATTTTATTAGAGTGATACACGTGTCGCCAGTTCAAGGACTTGCAAAGGGAGAAAATGATAAAATAAGAGGCTCCCCGAAATGAAGTCTATGTGATATGCCAACGTGTTTCCTATGGGGCCCGAGAAGACTTAAGACCATAGAGTGATACATTAGAATATTCAAGAAAAGGGAACACTCGGTTGTCTAACATAAGGGTCCAGTAAACATAGGGGGATAAAGCCTTGAGGTTATAACTTAAGTGAGGGGCAACCCAAGTTACCGGTCAACAACAAAACAAAACAAAAGCACAAGGATTTAGGGTATATGCTAGGGTTTTAAGCAAGAGTTAGGATTTTACAAGCCCTAATACATGATTTTAACACCTTTTGCAATTGAAGGTTTCTTCAAAATTTCAAAAGACCAAAATTCCACAAAGATGGAAATTTTTGCAATTACCACTAGGTGGCACAAAGCGACAACATTTTGGCAATTTTTGCGAGATGATTTCTTGTTAATCATAGAATCTAGAGGCCTTATTAGTCCATTAGGCACAAAGTCATAATGATTTCTTCAACAATTAGGCCTCCCAAGAGAAAAACAAAACATGTGCAAGCTGCAATTGGAGAAAATCAAGAAAACAAGAAACATGCATTCCCTTAAGGAGAATGCAGGTTGTGCAAGAACTTCTTGGAAAGTAAATAGCTAGCTAAGCTAATATGTACATGAATTCTCAAAACCTATAAAAAATAAGGTTTGATATGAATTCCA
>VDFB02113258.1:0-10516 GCA_007258455.2 Sequoia sempervirens
ATGCAAATGCGGATTGCTTGAGGGCAAGCAATCTCTAGGAAGGGAGGACTGTAATGTCCCCAAATTATTGATAAAATGATTTAATTAATTTAAGTTGTCTAGAAATTAGTAGTTTTTCAAAAATATGACTTTAATTAATTATTTTAATTAGAATAAAGTGGAAATAATAAAATATTAGAAAGGTCACTTTATTTAGTAAGTTTCTTCTAGAAGATGGAGTTAATTGCGAGTTGGCTTCTCCTAGAAGATTCCTTGGAGACTTTAAAAGGAGATGAGGGAAAAGCATTTGGGCATCCATTGTTGAGATTATTTCTTATGCTTTGTTGCAAAGAGTTTGAATCTTTGATTTAGGTAAATCTCTGAGGACGAAAACCTTCAGCGAATTGGAAAGGGTTGGACGAAAACCCAACTTGATTTAGTGGCGGATTCGTGTCGAAGTCCAGTTTGTGCAAATTTGTAAAGTCTCCTTTGGAGACAAATTTTATAAGGTATTTATGAAATTTTCCGAATAATTGAATCTGCAAGAATAAATGTGTATTAAGAAGTCTATCCTTGTTGTTCACAAATAAATGTGTGAAAAAGGGTTATATTCTCCTTAATAAGAGTTTGTATAAAAGTGAGCAGAACTGTAATAAAGTTGACAGAGGATATTTTAGAAATAGACATAGTACTAGGACTTACCAATTGAGTGTATTTTGATAGGACCATCAGCAAACATCACTGTGAATCACTTCAATCTTTTTCTTGCTCTAATGCTTCTTGAAGCAAATGACACCCTATTTTGCTTTCCAACACACAATGTCAACAAAACTCAAATACAACAAAACAATCTGAAAGACCTTCCACCATATTTTTACATAACAAGGTTTTCTAGTCTTTTTTTCTGATGCAAGTAGAGGCTCAAACCCTCATTCTCAAACTCACAACACATACATGCAACTCATAAAAATACTTGTTTATGACTCAAAATCTGAATAAGTTACTTAAGCTTCACATTCAAACTAAGCTTTGATATCATTTGATGCAAGATCAACAATTGAGAATCCATAGGATTGTCAATTGTTGCAGCAAGTTCACTTATCTATTTTTAAAACACATAAATGGAGAGCACAAGAAATATGAAATATGAAATATCATTCAATCCATAATACTTGTAACAATAATGTCTTACAAAAGCTTCCACATTCTCCAAACTATGTCAATCCAGCAACACCAACCTACAAGCAAACAAAAATAAACCTCATATTCTCTGAAAAAACACCTATAGGCAAACAAAAATCAGATCATTGCTCTCTATGAGCAGCAAAAAACAGCAGCAACACACTTTAATTGACATCAAATCCTCTCCTCTCCAAACAATCTCCATTTTCACACCTTATATGCATCCATTTTCCTATCTGAAAACTTCTACCTATCACTCTCCCTCATTTGCACAAATTTTCTAAAATGGTTTTTGGGTTTTATGTTGCTCCTTCCCAGCTTTTCGAAACATTTTAAATGAGAAAGTTATGGGCATTTTTATTGAGACTGGTTCTCATAGTTACGACTTTAGACAATCTCCATCTCCTCAAATGCCAGCCAAACTTTCAGAATGCTCATTTCTCCTTGGGGGTGGGTTTCCTCTTCTTGGCATGTGCATTCAATGTGCAATTCAAAATTTCCTTCCCGCTCTCCAACCCACTCTCTCCACTCTCCCCAACGCCCTGCATTCCAATCTTGCAACAAAATGCAAATTCAAATTTTCAAAGTGGAGTTACAAAGCATATTAAATGCCCACTCCAAGCTTGGGCGTGGGATTTTCCTTTTTGGCAAATTAACATTTTTCAACAATTTTAAAACAATTTAAAAATGAATCAATTAATCAATTTGATTTTCCCACAATCCGTCACCAAATTCTACTATACTGGAGGAGTTGAGAATTTCAATAATTTGTGCCTGCAACAAAAAATCAAAACAAAACAAAAGCATTAAAATTTAAAATCTTTTTGGTTGTGTAGGATTGCTCATGCACCTGGATGCTCCTGCATCATTTTCCCATATCAGCCTATTAGTGATGCCACAACAAACTTGATTTAGGTTCATTAACATTGATAAAGTTACACAATGTTGATGCCTCTAGCCTACAGAAGAGTCCCATGGCTCACACTTTAGTTGACACCAAATTGGAACTAGCCAATCTACACCTTTTTCATCAAATGTGACATGTACACCAAAGTGAATCATCTTAGAGAAAGAAATCAAATTTCTAGCCAAACTTGGCATATGCAAAACATCATAGAGCATTCTCACTCTCCCATCCATGAAAGATAATTTCACCTTCCTTGGACCAATTATTCAAAGCGAGTTGTTATCACCAAGGAAAACTTGTTCTCCATCCCGCTCCTTTTAATCATAGTACCCCTCATTATTTGGGTCGTTGTATGATGCTCCTAAGTCAATTAATTGAGAGTCATCAAAAATAATGTTAATAGATATAAAAGCATCTCTAGCATACTCATTAACCAAAGAATCTATTAGAGAATCATCCTTCTTCTTGGACTTCATCTTTATATGACCTCTCGTGCTACAATTCAAACACCTCACCTTTAGTTTACTAGGAGACCTAGATTTGTCCTTCTTGAACTTATTATATCTAACCCCCTTTCTTACCTCCTCTATCGTTACACCTACTCCTTACAATCAAAGTCATTAAAGGAACCATCCATGGATTTTCTCTTGATTGATTAACTTAACAAAACCCTAATTCATTCTTCTAGTTTGAGTGAAAAACAGTTACTAATGATTGTCATAATCAGATTTTCCTATGAATTAGGTAAGGAACATAATTTTGAAATGTACTTATTCTCTTCTTTTATCTTGACTCCTATTGATATGAGCTGATTCATAATCAAATGGATAGTGTTGAGATAATCATTTACTGAAGAAGATATTGTTGTCCATTGATTTTTCTCTACCAAGAAGTTTTCAATCTTCCACTTTCATAATTCAAAGTTATGACCATTGAACTTCTCAATTTAGACCTTGATGTGCTTGGCATGAATCTAACAATACACATGCTTTGTATTCTTACAAAATTCTTCAAAGGCTCCCACTAGAACTAGTTATTCATTTATTGCAACAAATTTACATGCTAGTGTTGCACAACAATTGAGGGTTACACCACGATACACATTAGGATGTCTCTAAATGATGTGGCCCTTGCCCATTCAACACACCCTAATACCAAATGCTGGAAGTTTAATCCTTGTTACAGTGAATTGATTGGCTAGGATATCTGAATAGTTTAAGATTATTTGATCAAATTTCAGTTATGTTTGTTATACAATTCAATTAGGAAACATTGAAGGAAGCGCATGAAACAAAATGCAAACCATCAATACATATGAGATAGATTTATGTGGGAAATCCTTACGAGAAAAAACTCACTAGCAAAAGGATAGTAACAATTGTATTCATAGATAAATGCATCTAATACAATAAGTCTCTCTTGTAGAGCATTTCAACACACAATCTATAGTATACAACCTCTCAATAAGTTTACAACACCATCGACACAACATCCGACCAATTGAATGTTAGATGCCCACTCCGGGACATGGCAGAAACATAATATCTTTACTCAGCAAAATGGACACCTCAATATAGTACGCACAGATTAACAGCCAATGATAAACAACTTGACACTGATTAGGCCCAATTCTATTGTAATTTACTCACACCAATTATGCACAACAAATGGCAATAATTTCTGAATAGGATAATAAATCATTCGCAAATTCTAATACAATCATCAAATAACAGCAATGTAAGCTCAAAACTTATATTATCTTGCACTCCAAAGAAACAAAATACCAGATACAATGTCCACATGGTGTTGGCACCATATAGTAGTTGACTCTTAGATACAATTGCTCATAGACTCGGGTAGGATCTGAAGTCCATTAGAGGATCGTAATTCAAGTGTCGCTTGGCAGTCATATGCCCCTGGACAATTATTTGACGATCTGGGTGTGATGCGACTGTCGAGATGATAATAGAGTCTCTCAATTGCAAATCAGAGAGACGTATTGCAATCTCTTGTGTGTGGCGATGTCACTGGATAGTCTCGTAAGCTCTTGATTGTGAGAGATGAACTTTCAATACCTCTATCGACGCCTAGTATGATGTCAAGCTTGCTGTGTGTTGTGACTATGGTATGATATGTGAACTCGTGAATAGATTGTGATCATGGAAGAGGAAGGATCCGCGATGTTTGCACAGATTGGTGAAGGTGTCACTATTCTCTTGAGCTCCCGGTCTTGTGTAATCTGGATCACCGTCTATGCTTTAGATCTCTAGTCGCAATGATATGAAGGATGACTCTAAAATGGTGTGGTAAATGTGAATTCTCTTCCGTTGATGGCTTTTACTCGAATCCTAAACAGGAACTCGCCCAGCTATGTCGCCTGACTCCGCATAGTGATGAAATTCAATGGATGTGAAATTAAAGAATGACGACACCGAACCACTGGCAGAGACTACGTCCTATTAGGCTGAGATCCGCTACATGGTCACTTTCAATTTCTTCATTCCATGCTCATAAAAAAAGTTGAGGATGCTTTAAATTCTTGCCTTCCAAAGGTCGGCCAAAGAGTTTATTAAATTTAAATATTATTTATTTAATAATTTAAATTTATATTTCATATTATTATTAGTACTTGCCTTAGGCATAGTACTATTGTATTGAGTTTGGCTTTTCTTAGTTAACTAGTTATTAATAATTTAGTTTTCAACCAATCAAAAACAATATTTAAACAAAAATTAAAATAAAATTCAATTTTGTAAAGTCAACTTGTAAAATATATAACTTTATAAATTATAAAAATTATTTTTTGTGCATATGATTGGTTAAAAAAGTTTTGTGTGTTATTGGCGGATAAAGCAAATTAAACATTTTTTTAAGGAATGATTTTTCATTTTTTGCCTTATAAAATCATTTCATTAAATCTTTCTAAAATAAATAAAAGTTATTTATTTTTACATTTTTTTAAGAATGATTTTTTTATGTATGTAATTGTTATTTTTTTATTAAAGAAAATCTTAAAAAATCAATTAACTATTTTATAAGATTTGGATTCACACTATTAAAATAAAAAAAATAAAAAACTGTATTATTCTTTCCATTAAACTAATATCTATATCTATGTTTTTAATATTTTATGGTATAATTTGATTATATATGTGCTCTTCTTCTTTTCATTAATAAGATTTTTTCATCATGTATATATTTATATTAATTTATATTAATATATATGTAGTTTCTTCAAAAAAATTATAACCTATAATATATAGGTATATAAGATAATATATAACCTAATGTAGGTAATATATTTATATATACTATTTCTATTTATATCTTATACTATTACAGGTAATAATTTGTAGGTAAATAAGTTAACCTATATTATGTAGGTAATATATTAATTTATATTATATATTTATATACAATATAATATAGGTTACTTTATTTTGTAGGTTCTCCTTTCATATATATTTATATATATTAATAAACTATCTTAATTGACTACTATGTTAATTATAATATTAATATTATTATATTTTTTTTGGTCAATAAAATATATGTTTTATTTTATTTTATATTATAATGTGAAAATACAAAAATGTGAAAAGTTTGTTCTTGAGTGGTTGAAAGCTAACCCAGCCATATTTCAGCAGTAAACACAACAAAAACAACCACAACCTAGAGATTTACAGTCACCAATTGAGTGAGTAAACACACTATCCAAAACAAAATTTACAAGCTACACTACCTAAAACACCCATAAAGCAAAATTTACAAATTTGAAAGTATTTTCATGTCCGCAGACAACCAGTAGCCGAACTAGCAAAAGAAGTAAAAAGAACAAAACAAAGGGCATTGAACTACCCCACTTCATACCCTGCGACCATGCCCACAATCAAAACCGCGACCACGAGCCTTGCTACTACCTCGTGCAACACCACGACCCCTCCCATGCAACCCACCACGGCCAATTGCCCTCCTCTCCTCCTCCATGTCCATCCATGCACCAACCAGCTTGAAGTGAAAGAGGTTTGGATTCATTTGTTCTATGGGAATCCTAGTAGCAATCACCAATTCCCAATCATGCACATAATCCAGAATAAAAGCCCAGTTGCCAAGAGCTCTGTGCAAAAGAAAGGGGTGCCATTGATGAGGTACACTTGGGAAACCAATCCAGTCACCATGAGTAGCGACGAAACCATGCCCTGGCACATCACAAGCCATGATCTCCTCCAAACCAACCCGCCACTCTGGCTTGATACATCTTTCCATCACCATTTGGACCTCCTCTTGTGAGCTAAAATGGAGGCCCCATGCACAAAACAGAGAAGAGATATCTGTATTTGTTCGGTGACGAAATTTGGAGACCAAAAAATCAATTCCCAAGAGAGCTCAGAACAAACTGAGGAAGAAAGGGTCACTTGTAGCTAGCACATTCTTCAAACTTTCATCCAAGACAGGTCCCCGGAAAGCCATTTGTTGCTTCAAGGCACTGAGAGAGAAATTTGCTTCCATTTTCCTGCAGACACCAACCTTTGGCGTGCACTAGTGAAAGTCTGCAGAAACAAAGAGATGAGCACATCGAAAATGGGATGGAGTAAATATGCCTCGATCGCTCCCAGCATTCAAAGCCCCTGTACCAAAACAAAATGTAATAATGCCACACCATGTCAATCGACCGCTTCATTAATGAGGCTGACATCGGCCGCCACCTTTTATCCCTCCTGCCAAACCTCCTCTATATTTGAACCAAACTGCTTAGCCACTTTCACTGCCATTTTGGATAGTTGATTTGTTAAAGTGTTGCCTTCATGGTAGATGTGAGAAATTTTAAATTTTTGGAAGTTGTTGAGCTTGGTTCAGATTATATTGACTATTTTGTCAAGTTTCCAAACTTGCGCTTTGCCATTGGCAATTGCATTGACAATCACCTGCAAGTCCCCTTCCAAATGCAGTCTTTCTACATGTAGCTTGTTTGCCAAATCCACTGCAAGGAGTGTAGCTTGCACCTCCGCCTCGTTATTTGTGTCTTCCGCCAACTTCTTAGTCTCAATTGCTAAAATGTTACTGGTATCATCTTGGGCAACGCACCCAACCCCCGAAGGTCCCAGATTACTCTTTGATGCCCCATCAAAATTGATTTTTATCCACCCCCTTTCAGGTTTACACCACTGAACTGAAGTCCTTGCACTGGCAGAGGGATGAACCCCGAAGACCCATTAACAGGTGATTAATATTATTATATTATTACTATTAATATAATTAATATAATAGTAAATCACTATATTAATAATTATAACAATATTTTAAAATATATTAATATTATAATAATACCTATTTACTTAGTTTATATAATATAATTTATAAATTATTAATATTAAATTAGAATATAATATATTTATTATATTAATAGTATATTTAGCTTCAACTATAATATGAAGATTTCACTATCAAATTCAAAATCAACTAGAATCAATCTAAAAGTTATTTTTAATAATAAATCATTTGATTATTTAATGTTTAGCAAATATGTATTCTAAAGAACAAACTCAACTTCAACTTTATTAGTCATAGTTATGTCTAATACAAATAATTCATAAACTACTTCCTTCTCTCAATGAATGGGTTCATTATATAAATATTCAAATGTATTCAACTTTAATTTTTTTGAAAAAAATAACACCAAACAATAAATATTTATTCCAATTTATTTTATTTTCAAATATTTAGCATTAAATAACCAAAACATATAAAAAAAACAACACTATTAATCAAACAAAACACAAAATGCAAAAGTCAAAACTAAAATACAACAATTAAAAAAAAATTACATTTAATTGTATTCACATTAATTAAACTTACATTTATTTTTATTCCAACTCTACAAATCTCTAATTAGATTACTACAAAGGCAAGTATTCACCACTACGTGGCACTTGTTTATTATTATTTTTAAATATAATATTTATTATTTATTTAATTTAAAGATTATTATTATTTTAATACTATTTTCAAATTAGCATTTAAAAATGCTCTTTTTCCCACCAACTGGAAAGAGGTCCCAAATTGGGGACATGACATTGAACCTCATTCCATCTATACAAGCAAGTAGTAATGGCTTCCAAGATGTTCCCATGGAACTTGGATTGTCTCAACTATCTAACTACCATGTAAAAAAAAGCAGTCAGACAACCATAACATGATGTCAATGTACCACGCATTATATGAAACATGATTTCTCCACATGGATAATCACCACATATAATAAGTTGCTATTGCTCACACTTGGTCAAAGGCTGTTGACTATCTTTACTTGAATTGTGTACATCTTCCTGCACTACAGGCAAACCATCTGTGGCTTGTGGTAGTACAGACAAACACTTGATTGGCTTCTAGTTGCTTGTGGTATCTTTGAGTATCCTTTAGAACATCTCCATGCTTCTAGCTATCATTGCATATACTCCAACAATGCATCCACTTGCATTATTATACACACTCTAGTAACATACTTGGACAAGTACGCAGTTGTGTGTTCTCCTTCAAATGACTTGTAGTTGCGGTCATAACAACATTAGGCTTAGACAAGCCTCCATGTTAAATTGCAACAACTGAAACTCACTACAACTTTTCATAACTTACCACAACTAATCTTATAGCTATTTGCTAGGCTGCAATTAAGCACTGTCAATAGGAACTAGAAAAAGTTCAACTTAAACTCTTACTAAAAATCACATCAGGAGCTTTCTACAAGTGAATAGCACACCATAATTCCAACATTATGGTCACCATATTCAACTTAGAAGATAGTTTGTCACAACCGTGTTTCTACACAAAGCACTCATTGAATTGTGATATAGAGACTTTCTTGACAACATAGTTCATGGCCTCAATAAACCTTGAAGACCATTTGAATCTAATTGATAAATTCAACCTTAACCATGTCACTATTGAAACCTTCATTGGAAGTGATTTGAAGCTTCCCATGATAGCATGATTGATGTCCTCAACGCCCTAAGAACAATCCTCTTGCAACTCCATGCCATTGAGTTGTCTTCTTTCTAGCTAAACCACTATCCTTACAAAATTTTTGAAGCTTTGTAGCACTCAAGTTAAATTTGACATGATTTTATTTCCCATATATAAAATGTTAATGCAAATCAAAATCCAAATGAGAGTCTTCAAGCCCCTAATCCAAATCTTTTGACTTTAATGCCCTAGTGCTTTTTCACCAAAATCCTAGTCTTTCATGCCACTATTTCAAAGGTATTGTAATGATGATAGCTTGAAAATCTTTATTGGTGAAAATTTGAAATGTTTTGTTGGTTCTCCAACCTACTTTCAATACTCTCTAAGGGGTTGCAAATACCTATGATCAAGATTAGTGAGAGTTTGGGCCAACAAATGAGAGATGGATATGTCTTTCCTGCACTTTAGGCTCTGTAAGAGCGCTAGGCAGGTACACCTCAAAGTATAGTAACAGAAATCTGCAAAAAAACCCGATTAATCGCAGATTTTTAAAAAATATGCAGGCTGGACGATTTTTTCCCCGATTTTTTGAAAAAATCTTTGACCTTTTGGTCAACGATTTTTTCCCATTTAAAACTGCAAAATCGCCAAAAAACACATTTAAAACCTACAAAAAACGCGAATAAAATCATGCTGATTTTCACACGAAAAAAAAACAATGAGACCATAGCTTGTTGCTTACTATTATGCTTTGATAGATTTTTTCCAAGCATCCATAGCTTGTTCGGAAGCACCTGTTTTAGGTTTTTAGCCATAGCAGCAAGGCAGTGAACTGTTTGATAAAATGCTTTGGTAGACATGTATGAAAATGTCGAGCATAGACAAGGCAGTGAACTGTTTGAAAACGCCTCAAAGAAATGTGGTCTCATGGTGATGGAATGCCATGACAATCCATAGCCATAGGCATTCGTCATGGCATTCCATCACCATGAGACCACATTTCTTCGAGGCAATTTTTCAAATAGTTCACTGCCTTGTCTATGCCATTCGTCATGGCATTCCATCACTATGAGACCACATTTCTTCGAGGCAATTTTTCAAATAGTTCACTGCCTTGTCTATGCTTACTATTATGTTTTGATAGATTTTTTCCAAGCATCCATAGCTTGTTCAAAAGAACTTGTTTTAGGCTTTTAGCCATGGCAGCAAGGCAGTGAACTGTTTGATAAAATGCTTTGGCAGACATGTATGAAAATTGTGGTAGCATAGACAAGGCAGTGAACTGTTTGAAAAAATGCATCAAAGAAATGCGGCCTCATGGTGATGGAATAAAAATGTCCTATTTTAGGCTTTTAGCCATAGAAGCAAGGCAGTGAACTGTTTGATAAAATGCTCTAGTAGATATGTATGAAAAATGTCGTACCATAGACAAGGCAGTGAACTGTTTGAAAAGATGCCTCAAAGAAATGTGTTCTCATGGTGATGGAA
>VDFB02113258.1:11128-39484 GCA_007258455.2 Sequoia sempervirens
AATCTTATACTTTTGGTTTGCTGATTTATTTCCCAAAAGATTTTTGTTGCTATGCGGCTCAAACGATACTGAATATTATAGTAATAATGGGTTTATCACAATTAACGATAGATAATTTGTTCATGCATACAAATAAAGATCTGAAAATGTATCTTGCGATATCAATTCTCCTATTACCCTTAATGATTTGACATGAACATAACACCCAAACTATATAGTATATACAACACCAAAGTGTAGTTTTTCATTTTTTTTATTATGTGAATAAATAGGGAAACTGGAAAGGATCAGTGCTTGTCCCTTGGGATAGCAGAGTGTAAAACTTTATGCAATATGATATTATAAGAATATTTAGTTATTGGGGTTTCACAACAATATCAAACCCTTTCAATGAATTAAACCCATGTAATTAATCCTCTACAACAATGCATACACCAATCACTATCTGAAAAGATTTATCACCCTTCTTAAAGGCGAACTAATCAAATAGCAACTCTTACAACAAATATACAAGTTGAAATTTTCAGTTTTCTTAAAAAATTTACTACTTCCAAAGAACATGCAATACTGTGTAGGAGACAATCACATTCGAAATTTTGTATTCATATCATTATTACATAGCAAATTCATTACAATAAAAATACTAGAATAATTTTCAAACTTCTATCATCCTTAATAAAAAAGATTACAAGATTATTATAGAGTTTCTTCACAAGCTTCTCTCCAAAAATCCCAACCCTTACAAATGAAAATGATTTTACATTATATCAGGGTTACCTGGGGACGCGTCCCCCCTCCAAAATCCCCCGTCCCGGTTTCGGGGACGTCCCGGGTACTGGGGGACGGCTAGGGGACGGCAGGGGACCGTCCCCCTTTTTTGAAAAAACTCAAGAAACGTCCCGGGGACGGGGGGACGACGTTGACCAAATAGGGACGGCTGACCAGTCCCGGGGACGGAAGGGGGACGGCTGAGCCGTCCCTTAATCGTCTCGGGGACGGTCGGCCGTCCCCTACGTTTTGAAAGCCAAAAACATAAATTTTAAAACATGAAATTTAAAAAGGTCGGCCCTGCCTACATGGCATGTGTGGGGCCAAGTGTTTTAAGAGTATAGTTACAAGACTCGCCCAAACTCGGCGAGTACTCGCGAGTCCCGAGGCGAGTGACCCTGAACGAGTCCCAGAGACTTGGCTACCGAGTACTTGCTGAGACTCGGTAGACTCGCCGGACTCGCTGGACTCGGCAGACTCGCCGAGTTTTGTGCCTCAGACTCGGCCATTTTAATTAAATTTTTTTAAAAAAATTGCAATCTTTAATTTACAATTTTTTTAATTAAATGGTGTGCGCCATGAAGGTTTGTGTGGTTTTGAAGGTCTTCATTTGGGCTTGGTGGATACGGGCTCCCCACACCGCCTGCATCGGCCGTGGAAGGCTGCGCTCGCCCCCTCGACTTCTCAGTGGGCCGCCCCTCGACTCCCCTCATGAAGGGCGCCGCCTCTGACTCCCGAGGGGCTGCCCCTGCATCTCCCAGGAGGCCGCCTTGACCTCGGAGATGGGGCTGCTGCCCCCGCACCAAGTAAGGGGCTGCCACTAGACTCCCCTGGGCCAAGGGCGCCCCCAGACCCCCGCGAGGGGCACTACCCCTCAATCTTGTTGGGGTGTTTCCCCCAAAACCTCATTAAAACTATAGGTCTAAGCATGTTATAGGCCAATGATGAATCATGATCATTAAACCTACAAAATACATATCCCCTGTTGCAAATCTTTGCATCTTTTGCAGTCAAAGCCATAATCAAGGATTATCTTGTTCCATACATTAGACATACGATATTGTATTTTGATTTTCATAACAAACTTTTAAACTATATGGCAGCAATGTAGCCTTTGGGCATTTTGATATAAGTTTATAAATTATAACTTGGAGGTTGTTTTATGATTTGTGTAACTGTATGTTAATTTTGAATGCGTATTGACTATTGACTTTGAGTATTGGCATAATGTTGAACACAAATGTTATATGTAATGTTCTATAATGTGTATCATGCATGCCTTATTCATGTTATCTATTAAATATTTAAAATTTCCCTATATTTTTAAAATTTTCCCTATATTTTTATATAGCTGTCCCCTGCCGTCCCTAATTTTGGCCTCAAAAATCGGAAACTTGGGGACTCGTCCCGCCGTCCCCTGCCGTCCCCGTCCCGGAAACTTGGGGTAACCTTGCATTATATAAATACCCCTTTTGAAAATTCACACCAACTGTTACATTTTTTGAAAAAATCAAAGCTGATCATCACTGGGAATCTTTCCAATTTTGTCCAGTTTTCAAATTTGAAAACTGTTACATTTAATTCTTGTTTTAGAGGCATTTTTAAATCTGCAACCAGAAATTTGTAAAGTAGCATAACTTCCAAAATCCATAACTTTTGATTCAGGTACTTGATTGACCTCCCCTTTTTAAAAAAAATAAAGATCTCAGAGAGCCCTATAGCTTGCAAATTTTAAGACCCTCATTCCATCATTTGAACATTCATAACTGCAATTATAGATTTTTTCTAGGACTTAATATTGAAAGTTAACATCTTGTTGTTTGGGTGTGATTTTTTGGTCAAGACTCAAAACTAACTCTCAAGATTGAATATGCATTCTTGAAGCTTTGGGTAAAATTTCAGGTCCATATGTGCTTAAATGCAAACTTACTAAAAATAGTTATCCTACTTTTTTTAGCTATTTTGAAAATTTTGACTACTCTGGACTATTTTAGGGGATTTTTTAAGCATGTATATCACTTTACAGGCTTAGGACTCATGATGTAGATCAACTTAACATATAAACAACATTTTTGCTTTGACCCGGTTTAGGTAAATTTGACACCAAAGGGGATACAAATTGGGATGACACTTTCACAAACTGGATCGGAGTTATAACCATGGGCATAAAATTCAAGAATGAATATAGGCTCCAACAGGTTCCAAGTCCAAAAATCAGAGGTATCTCTTGGGTGACCCTAAATTTTTTGCCAACAACTTGATATATTGTAGCGAAACCTTGAAGTTCATTCATGTCAACAACTTGGTATTGTTGTGGCAAAATTTTGTAAATTTCTCGTCCAAGTCACTTCAAGGGTCATCAAGGTGATCTCTTGTTGTCTCTTCTTCTTGAAGCAATGAGGTATCGTTGTGGCGATGGTTTGGGGTCTCCCTAGCCATGAAGGTATGACTTGGGTGACACTTGACTTAGGGATCTCATCAATGAAACTTTCGTGAGCCATGACTTCTTCACTTGGACTCAAAGTTAGGTGCCTTATTTTCAAAATCACACAAGTTGTGGAGAAAAATCCAAATACACATTCCTTTTCTCTCCAAGAGTTATCACCATGGTGGTAGCTATTGATTTTCAGATCAGAAATGTAAATAAGCAGAAGATACAACACAAAGAACAATGGACACTGAATTTACCCTGGGAAAATCCTCCTACTCGAGGGAGAAAAACCCCACAAAATATTCTCTTATAAATCAGAATAAATAAGTGCAGAAATAGCACTCAAAATCAGGCCCTAGCAAGGCCGAATCTCATACAATGAATCTGCACTTGAAGATAGTGCGATTTCCTTGAATACACAAAATATTTAACTCTTCTCTTTGAGTCGAATCTGCTGCTCTTGAAAGGAAACTTGCTGCTGAAGAAATTCAAATTGCAATGGAGTGAATTGATGATTAAAGTGAAGACACCTTCTCCTTTATATAGCAAGCTAGGCGAGCTCTCTTCTAGGGCCAACCTAGCGATATAATATTTGTTTTACAAAAAGAAAGGCCGACATGCCTTAGATTAATTTTGCTTAGGGAAATACCTCCCACAGCTATATAACACTAACACTCCCTCTTAGCTAGGGAGGTATTCTCAAATATCCTCGTCATGGAGTCTCTCAACATGACATCCACAATGGCTACACCCAATTGTGGAAAGCACAACTCAGTCTCAGAGATGTGATCTTGTACAAGGGCTTTCACTTCATATTTCTCAGTCTCAGAGAAATATACACTACAAGGGCTTTCACCTCATATTTCTCCATCTCAGAGAAATATACACTACAAGGGCTTTCACCTCATATTTCTCCCTCTCAGAGAAATATACACTACAAGGGCTTTTACCTCATATTTCTCCGTCTCAAAGAAATATACACTACAAAGGCTTTCACCTCATATTTCTTTGTCCCAGAGAAATATAAATTACAGCAAATCTTAATGATGTTGTGACTCCCTCTGGAGCTCCAAGTACCCACATTAACCTCTTGACCTCCTCATCCAAGATTGCCTGCAATGTTATCCTTAGAGGAACGGTTTCCAACGCACACCTCCGACACTACTGACTTGCGAGAGTCCAGGACTGCCCTCCTCGACCTCATCCCAGATCACCCTATTCTGAATAGGTTTGCGGTGCTACCAATGTCAAAATAAGGTTGACTGCCTTGTGCAATTCTGTTCTCTGCAGCTGAAGAGGTCTTCCAAGGACTTAGCCCCTGCCCTTGCAACATTGCAACCCACTTAGCTGATACCTTCACTTCTTCTCAGTAAGTCACTCTAGTTCCTCGAGACATAGGACTCCATTTTGTTGAACACAGAACTCCCTCTTGATCCCTGCCTCAATATAGAGATTACAAAAAATCCTATCCTTTTCTTGGACATGTTCTCAACTAGTGCCTACTAGGGTTCCTCTGGATAAACAATGATGTCTTGCCAGCTCCACTTAAATCTGTTGTGTCTACCTAATTTGGTACACTTGTTAGAGACTGTTGTTTAGTGTCTTCATCCTTCTCAATCTTCTTTGCTGATGCAAACTCTCCATCCAAAGCTGACTCCATCATGATTTTCTTCATGGATAGTGCATGCCTCAAAGCTGATCCTCTTGGCTGTCATGTCATGAAGAAGTGAAGACAAAGGATTGTTGTTGTAGACCAGAAAAACATACCGCACCTTGTGCCTTCGAGAGATATCTTCAGAAGGATTACTATCTTCTCTTTCATGAGGTTGGGCATCGACCGCTTTCCTCCTTCGCTCCACCATGAGAGAAACTAGAGCAAGCATTCAAGTCCAGACAAACACAATGTCTTTCCCTTCAAGCCTCGCGAGATAGGGGATCAAGGATGCGTGAACATAACTTAACTTCGTGAATTCCCTAAACAAAGGATTCCCGAGATCCCTTCCTTCCCCTTTCTTCTCTCCCTCAAATGCTTAAACCATCATCGACATCTGAACACCAATCTACCGTCCTTTCTGCCCCTGAATTCCTTATGCAATCTCTAATAATTAATCCATCATCCTTTTTCTCCTCGAGCCATCCTGCATACTTTGTTGATTCAGCTGCAACCATTTTTCTCCCCCCGACAACCATCATCTTCACCCGATGATGTTCCCTGTAACACTCACACATTTTTGGAGAGATGGTCATTATCCATAAGGTGCTGCAAGTAGACATCCTCCATCACAGGCACGGTCCTTTGAAACTCTTGATGTTGTGTGAGGTAGAGGACTTCTTTCAAGTGCTCATCATTTCCTTCGATCTTCATTTTCCCCTCCAAGTGATGTGGCCCACACATAGCTCGTTCATGCCTCCATGAATCAATTTCTTTAAAGTTTGCCCTTAGGTCTGCAATAATTCGCCTCCTTAGGTCTGCAATAATTCACTTCCTTAGGTCTGCAATAATTTGCCTTAAAGATCTGCAGTAATTCGCCTTCAAGATCTGCCCTTAGGTCTGCAATAATTCGCCTCCTTAGGTCTGCAATAATTTGCCTTAAAGGTCTGCAATAATTCGCCTTTAAGATTTGCAATAATTCGCCTTCAAGATCTGCAATAAATCGCCTTCAAAATCTGCCCTTAGGTCTGCTCTGAATGGGAATGATATTCAATGAAGAATGCTCAGACAAATCTGATCAGATCTTCCCTAAACCCGCTCTGATACCATGTTGATTTTCCGATCAGAAATGTAAATAAGCAGAAGATACAACACAAAGAACAATGAACACTGAATTTACCCTGGGAAAACCCTCCTACTCGAGGGAGAAAAACCCAGCAAAATATTCTCTTATAAATTAGAATAAATAAGTGCAGAAATAGCACTCAAAATCAGGCCCTAGCAAGGCCGAATCTCATACAATGAATCTGCACTTGACGATAGTTCGATTTCATTGAATACACAAAATATTTAACTCTTCTCCTTGAGTTGAATCTGCTGCTCTTGAAAGTAAACCTGCTGCTGAAGAAGTTTGAATTGGAATGGAATGAATTGATGATTAAAGTGGAGACACCTTCTCCTTTATATAGCAAGCTAGGCGAGCTCTCTTCTAGGGCCGACCTAGCAATATAATATTTGTTTTACAAAAAGAAAGGCCGACTTGCCTTAGATTAATTTTGCTTAGGGAAATACCTCCTGCAGCTATAAAACACTAACAGTAGCTTCTCTCCTCTGTTCGTAACACAAAATCCTTGTCCTCCAAGGTGTCATTGTGGTGATACTTGAGGCAAAACTTTGGCACCAACTTGAATCTCCATGCTTTGAGGTATCATTGGGGTGATGAGAGATATCTTCCAAGCAACATTTTCCTCTTTGCCCAAAGCATTGTGGTTTGGCAATAGGTTGCATCCTTCCTAGGACAACAACTTGAGGCTTTCCTAGGGAAAATTTTGGTCTCCATGCCTTCCAAGATATCACCTGGTGATAGCTTGAGGCATCCCTTGAGCAAACTTTTTTCTCCTTACACAAGGTATTGCCTTGGTGATAACTTGAGGCAAAACTTTGGCACCAACTTGAATCTCCATGCTTTGAGGTATCATGGGGGTGATGACTTGAGATATCTTCCAAGCAATACTTTTCTCTTTGCCCAAAGCATCGTGGTTTGGCGATAGGTTGCATCCTTCCTAAGACAACAACTTGAGGCTTTCCTATGGAAAATTTTGGTCTCCATGCCTTCCAAGATATCACCTGTTGATAGCTTGAGGCATCCCTTGAGCAAAATTTTTTCTCCTTACACAAGGTATTGCCTTGGCGATACCTTGCCCTTGCCATTCCTTTTGGTGAGCTATCACACTAGCAATACATTGTGGAGACACCTTGAACCATGGAGGAAACACATCCACTGCATATGGTTCTAGCACCAAGTTTGAACAAGGTCACATATCAAACCCCTTTGCCAACACCAAATTTCCTCTCACCATTTTGCAGTCCTCTTCAGAGAAACTTATATGCACTCCCTTACTTAAATCAGGTTCCTTGCCAAACTAGGATGTGCAACATTGTAGATAGATTTTTCCCTTTTTTCATCTGAAAATGGCCTTTTCTTGGCCAATAATTTTGTGAGACGAATTGTCTCCCAAGTAGATTTCATTTCCATTGTACTTCTCATATACATTGAACCGCTCCCTATGGGGAATCATAGAAAAAGAGCTCCAGAATCAATACACTTTGCATCATCACATGCACGAGTTTCAGAAGATGTTAAAACAGTTCTCTAGATTTTTCATCTGAGGTTCTTGAATCAGAAACAACATCAGATTCATTTTTCACCTTCTTGACTGTATTGTTCTTTCGGATATGACCAAATTTTCTACAACTCCAACATCTAACCTTGGATTTTCTAGGAGTCATTCTAGATGGTTTTTGACCAAAAATTGTAGCCCAAACATCTGTCAATAGGGAGACCTTTCACTTTGAACTTCCAAAGCTCAAAATTCTGTCCATTAAATTTTTCTATTTCCATCCTCCTAGATGTGCTTGCCATTTAATCTGTACGTACAGATTTTTCTACACAGCTCGTACTGAAAGTAAAATTTATTACCCAAAGAGAGTGCCCCATCTTTCAGAGATCATGCTTAACCGAGCTTTTATACCAAATGAAAAGGAATTTCAGCATTCAATTTACAAAAGCAGATATCAAATGCAGAAACCCTTAGCTGGAATAAATTTCATAATCAATGGAAACTTAAGATGTAGATTACAAATGGCAACAGATCTCAAGGAATATTAAGAATGAACTGAAAACAGAAAATAGCAAAGAGACAACTTATAATTTTATCCTGGGGTAACCCTTTTGAGTTAAAAAACCCAGCCTACAAATGCATGTCATTGACTATATTAACTCAATAAAGAGATTACAAACTCTGATACTTTTACATGCAACCTTGAATGCTCAATGCCTAGATTTAAAGGAGTTCTAGCTGCAATCTGGCAGCATTTCCTTAACACAATCTTTTTCTCTTTTTCTCCAATGCCAAAACTCAATATATTGACTAAGGAGCTTCAAGATGGAATATACGCTTATCAATACTCAAGGAGAGAGTTTAAGTCACAATTCTTCTTTTTCAAGAACCATTCTAACTTACATGTAACTCCTTTATTTATCATATATTCTCTTCCATGTCTATTTGTAACTCTCTTCACCGTGCTCTTACAAAGTAACTTTAATGGCATACCTAACATTCTGGATGGTAAGCTTTTTCATCCAAGGAATCTCATGGATTATTCAAGGGTGGTGCCCAATTTAATGAGAAGCCAAAGATTACAACACAATATAAATAATACATGGCTTTCAAGATGTACAACACACCTAACCAGATATCCTAACATTTATTTGGCATGCTGATTGCTTCTAAAATTAATTATTTAAACTGTATGAAACATGAATTGCCTTGTTCTTTACCCTACCGATTAATTTTGTGCTTTACATGTCAATAAATCGTGTAAGCTTATGCTAAAAAACTATGATTTTTGACATTTCCACTGTAATGCTGTATGCAAGATGTGCAAATATAGATTTTAATTTTCTAAGCTTGGGTCTTCTATTGAACTGATTCTTATTCTTGGCATAAGAGACTTTACTCCTTTTGTAGATCATTAACTTGCATTTAGATGCATGCTTATAGGTCACTCTGAATCCCTATTTGCTACTTTCTTCATTTGATCTACTTGGGAGCAGTTCTACGATCATTGTCCTATTTGATAATTCTAGTAAAACCTTATATGTCATCTTTTGAGTTTTCAGATGAAGTATCATATGGAAAAGTGTAAATATTGCACTTTCTTTTCCTATTTGCATTGAATTCTGTTTTATGCATTGGAGATACACATCCTGTAAATGAGATAAAACTTAGCTAAATGGCCAGATTAAATATACAGTTTTTGATATTTGCATGGCTCTGACTGTAAGCCTTCATATGTAGAGTTTCTTGGTTGTTTTTGATCTGGTAAATTCCCCCTTTTTGGGGTAACCATTGGGTTAGCTGCCACAATGGAGGGGTATCTTCCTGCCAAATTCACCTTGGACTTACACTCAGTCTTGTCAGTTGGGGTATGCCACACCCAGTATTTTGGATGCAGTATTTTTCATAATTATAAAATTTTATCATGTCTCTTGGGGTTTGAATTGGCCCATACTTTGTAAGCCCATTTGCGTTTACAGCTTGAGCTCTCATCCCATTCAACATAGTTTGAACTGCTTATTTCAAATATTTTATTGTTCAAAAGTTAACTTGTCTATGTTCAACTTATTATCCATTTTGTCTCAAATATTATTAGTGTGTTGCTAATAAATTATAGGAATTTAATTCTGCAGAGAAGGTGAAAGACTGGAGTAACATTGTTGTGGCATATGAGCCTGTTTGGGCCATTGGCACTGGAAGAGTTGCAACCCCAGCCCAGGCTCAGGAGGTAAAGCCTTCATATCCCATATGCTTAGTATGGCAGTGGTTACAAATTGTGGTTCTAGTTAACTTGCCACAACATCGTAAGATGTTGAAATAAGAAGACAAAATTTAATTTCAATATCTTTAATCCTTTCACTGTATGAGCTTAATATGACAGGTATGGTAGTCTCTAGCTTGTATGGTTTTACAGTAGCATATATATGAATATTTCTGTAGAGATATTCTTGAGGTAGCAGAGAAAGTAGTAAATCTGACCTGTATGTTGAAGTTTATACTAACTCCATTGTCTGTAATGCCTGGGAAACATTTTGCAATTGAATGAACACTGATGTCTGTCATTATCATCTGGAATCTATAAGCTGAGGAGTTGGGAAATGCATTTGAAGGAAAATCAATAATTCCATGAATTTAGCAATGGTATTTTCCAAACAATAATTAGTATCTTGTAATCTGTCCTAATCCACTCCTTGTAATGACCTATAAGAACATTGCTCAATACTTTAATTGCATATGAAAGGGGTTTTGAACCTAGGTATTATAACTGCAATGGCATTCACCATAGTTGCTAGTATGGAGACTTAACTATATGGAACAAAATGCTAGAGTAGTACCACAAATTAAAAATGACCTTTTTGGCTTACATATGCATAGTCTTCTTCCACTCCATATTCTTTAAAGTTGGTTGTGCTTCAGGTGTAGTACGTTGTGCAAAGAGGGTGTTATTGTTCCACTTGTGTTATGTTTTTGGTCTAGAAAGCATAGAAGTCTATTCATCTATTGAAGTTTGTTTTTATTGTGCTACCTTGTCCAATGATTGATTCTAGCCTTAGGAGAAGATGATTTAACTTGCATACCCATCTTTGCTTTCTGTGCCTTATTTTTGAAAGGATTTTCATGGCTGGCTTCACCTGATAGGTGACATTTGGAGGACATTTATGACATCCCTTAACACAATGGCTTGACTGCTTTGCTAAATCTGAAAAAAAATAAAAAATTATTTGAAATGTTCTAAAAAACTTACATTGAGCTTTTTAAATGTTTTAAAAAACTTCAAACATTTTTTCTTAAAATGTTTTGTGTTATATAAAATAACATTTTAAGTTTTATCCTTATCCCTCTGGCTCAAGGGTGGTCCTTGTCCCTCTGACCAAGGAAGCTCCTTCCAAGTCTACCCCTGTTATCATGATTTCCAAAGATTCCCTTGTTGCTAACCATCCTAAGGAGTCCACCCTACTGCAGAAAGGCAAGAAGTTACTTGAGGCCCCCCAAAGCTCCAATGCATAGTTTGCAAATTCGGACTCGCCGCGGACTCGGCAGCCCAAAAATATGACTCGAACTCCGGACTCGGCACAGACTCGGGAAAAGACTTAGCTAGGACTCAGCAAAAAAAAAAACCGTAGTTTTACAAAAAAACAAGAACAAATCAATGCATTTAGAGAACATAAGAGCCTAATTTGATTATCAAACACTCATAATTCAAAGATTACACATGTCATATGATCATCAAACACTCAATAATTGAAATTTAATCATTCATAGTCATCAAATACTCATAGTTTCAATGTATAACAGCATCATAAGTTTATAAATGTTTACATATAATCATGTCAAAAAGAGGAAAACATTAACAACCACATGTAATCTACATCTTCCTCTTTCCCCTCCCAATGGTACTCAATTTTGGAGGCCTAGAACTAGAAGGTGCCCGTGCTATAGTATCCGAACGAGGACTAGGAGATCGAGCAGGGGAAACATGATATTCAAATGTGTCTTCGTCGTCCTCCATGGCATCCAATCTTGCTGCTTCTTCTTCTGCTGCTGCTCTCTCTAATTCAGCAAGATCCTCATCAGTAAGGAAGACATCAGCCTCATCATTTTGTTCATCAATAGTCCATTCACCATATGGATCAATGTCATCCAAGTCGATGGACTCGTGTGAAACACCCTCCACCTTTCTAGTTTGAAGGCGAAGGTTGTACCGAACAAAAACTAAATCATTTAGGCGCTGCTGAGTCAACCTATTCCTCTTCTTTGTGTGAATGTTCTCAAATAAACTCCAATTGCGTTCACACCTAGAAGCACTGCATGGCTGTGACAAGACACGTATGGCTAGCTTTTGAAGATTTGGTGTGCTAGCACCATAGTTCTCCCACCATAGATCTACAAAAACATGTTTAAAAAGTATAAGTATTAAGAAATAAGAATAAAGTAAACAATCTATATGTAAGAATCAAGTTTCTAATTTCATTTTTTACCTGGTTGTTGTTTTCCTCTCCTTTCAATTGCTTGCTGGGAAGAAAAGAGTCTCCCCTCTGCACCCTTGTAGACCTTGAATAGATAAAAGAAAAAGTAAATCAAATATAGAAAATTCATAGATAGTCAAGGCTCAACATTGCAAATTCATAAATAAGATGTAACAAATCTCACCTCCAACTCATCAAGCACTTTATCTCTCAGCTCACGATCAGGCACCATCCTATCAATGCATATGACAAGACCTTCCATGACCTCCTCATCCGCCTTAAATGTGTCCGAGAAGTAGAACTTCGGATTCAAGAAGTAGGCAAAGGCATGAATCGGCTGGTGGAGTTGGTGTGTCCATCTCCGATCAATGATGCGCCATATGATTTCATATTTCCTTTTGTTGCCGCCATAGTAACGTGATATGGCCTCTTTGGCCCTATCCATGGCCTCATAGATGAAACCCATTGGCATGCCATCTCCATCCACCATACGAAGAACCCTCACCAAAGGTTTTGTCACCTAAAAAAATGAAAACAAATGTTAAATTATAACAAAATTAACCCCTCAAAAAATAAAAACAGCAAATAGATTATCATGTATAATTTTTTTTTGTGTGATTGCTACTTACCCCCATCAACTCCTCTCCATTTTTGATGAATGTCTCATCAAAAACTATGGCAACAATCCTCTCCCCTTCAGGTCTATTGGAAAATGAGGACTCCTTCCAAGCATCAGACACAAACATTTGCTTGAGATGACCAATGGCACCAAGAATGCTTTGCAATGTGAGGAAGTGGCTAGCAAATCGTGTCACTCCAGGTCGCACAAGGTCCTTGCCATTTGTGAATTTCCTCATCAAAGAAAGCACCCAAGTATGGTTGTAGATAAATTTTGTAACACTTTTTGCATCTTCAACCACTCTTTTGACCCATGAAATCTTCCCAATGTCCTCTAGCAATAGGTCTAAGCAATGTGCAGCACACGGAGACCATGCAATTGTGGGATACCTCTCCATAAGTAGTCTACCTGTAGCTACATATGCAGCTGCATTGTCTGTGATGATTTGGACAACATTATCGACTCCAACCTCCTGGACCACCCCATCTAATAGATTGCATAAAGTCTCAACATTTTTAACTTCATGGGAGGCATCTATTGATTTTAGAAACACCAATCCACCATTAGAGGCCACTAAAAAGTTAAGGAGAGTTCTATTTCGTCCATCTGTCCACCCATCAGATAAAATGCTGCAACCTTTTCTTCGCCAAAATTTCTTTTGCTCATCAACCACAAGCCGTGTATTCTTTACGGCTTCCTCTAGCAATGGCCCACTCAAATCTCTAGATGATGGGGTCTTAAACCCCTTTCCTGCAACTGTAAGGGCGTTCACCAAACCTTCCCAATATGGGCTGTTTGCAACATTGAAAGGTAGATTATTGTAGTACCAAAAGTTTGCAGCAGCCATCCTAGCTTCATGATGCTTTTCCTTATTCCAACCGGTACCTTCAAGTGAAGGTTGTGCTCCTGGAACATTACGTGGAATAAAATAATTTGGTCTTGATGAAGGACCCTGACTAGCACTAGCAGTAGAAAAGGAACCATCAGGACTCTCACCAAAAGATGAATGTGGAGCACGGAAGCTTGGACTTTGCAACACCATGGGGCATAGATGGTGTAGAATGGGATTGGGATCCACTCATCGCTGCTGCTAGGGCATCCTTTGTTTTTTGTCTTTCATCTTTTTTTAGCTCATATTCAGCAAGAAGGGCCTTCATCTCTCTAATAATCTTAGGAGTAGTATTCTTGCATCCCTCCACATTTTGCCCAGGTATTCTAGCAAGGTGGTATTTTAATCTGTTTATTCCTCCTGTCATCCATTTTTGGCATTCATTACATGTCACTTCACCTTTTTTATTTCCTGGAATTCCATACTTCCATGCAAGGTCTTTTTTCATTCCCTTTGGATTTGAAGACGACATTGCTGTTTCAAGTTCAACATGGAAAAAAAAAATCAGCTAGGGTTCGCTAAAAAATCAGCAAATAAATGTGATTCAGAGTTTCAAATATTTGCAAAAGAAAAAGAATGCAAAACCAAGCTAGAAATAGTAAGAATTGGGCTATTAAGGAAAATAGAAAAAAATTTGGCAGCATTTCCCCTTATTTTTCTTGATTTTTTTGATTTTGAATGCAAGAAAACAAAAAAAAAGAATTGTTAGATCACTTACCTGGCTCTATTTTGATCTTTTTAGTTTGTTCTCCTTGCTTCAATCAACCCCAAATCAATTTGCAGACCCGTTTTTCACAATTAAGAGTGTTAAAATGAAAAAAGAATTAAAAAGAAACATGGGTTTTTAACCCATTTTAAGACTCAGCCGCGCAGGAGAGTCCTGGGTTGGGACTCTCAAGTCCGACCTCAAGACTCAGCCGAGTCCTGAGCTCGGACTCGGGAGTCCCGACACAGGACTCTCCTGGACTCGACTCCTGAGTCCGTGGCGAGTTGACTCGGCTGGGCCACGGACTCCCGAGTCCGCAGAGTCTGCCTACTATGCTCCAATGGTAGGCTCACCTTCCAGCTATAGCAGCTGTGTTGAGCTTTTAAGTGAAGTCACTAAGCTAGAGGATGCACTCAACCTTCACAACAATGTTATGAAAGGGGCTGACAACTCAGAACCCTCAACAATACCTTGCAGGTCAAGAAGGGTTCCAAAAGGAGAGGAAGGGATTGCAATGCTGAGCTGGTGAAGACCTTTGTAAGGAAGCTTGCAAACTCGATTTTGTTACTAATGATTGGGACAACTTGCAGCAACAAAATGAGGGAGATGGAGAGGAAGTAGGATGATATCAACAAAGAGTTGGCAGAGTCCTCTCATTCAGCAAGAACACTGTCAAGAACTTGGCCACTAGCCTTTCAGTCATGCAAAATGAATTGCTTAGAAGGAAGCAGAGCACCACTGTTGAGGGCCCGGCAAGGAGGACTAGAGTCAAAACCATTGCTGGTAAAAATAGGGTCATTGACATTGATGATGATACGCATGTGGTCTCCTTCCAGGACCAAGTGAACTTAATGGCTAAAAATGTTAGTGGAGCACAAGTAGTTGGTCTTTGTCGTTGTCTTTTAGTTATTGTTTGTTCTTTTGCTGTCTTGTTTCTATGCAACTGTTTCCTTTTGTAAGTCTCACACGTTGTGGGGCTTGTCTTTTGTTTTGTAGGGCAGTCTTTTTGTAGAAGGGTGGGGTCTCTTTCATAAGCTCTTAACCTTAATCTAGAACATTTTAAGTTTTATAAGTTAAATTTTATTTAATATTAAAATTTAACGACTTTTCTAGGATTGCCCAGAATTAAAGGTACTTTATGCAGTGCTTAGGAACTAGGAGAGATGCGGGTCCCAAGATGATCACTTATCAGGAAGAATCTTATCCGGCCCAAAACACATGTGTGTGGACCCCAACAAAGTGACTTGTAGGTGCAAGTATCAAATGTTCATACCAAGACAAGGAGATAAGTGCGGGCCCCAGGGAATCAGCAGAATTTCTGATATCTCCTAAAAACTTTCAGCCTTGTGTCTAGCTCTGCTCCTGTGGACCACACAGACAACAAAATTGACCGGACAAGAAGACAAAAAGGCCTGAAAGATGCACACAGCAATTTAGAGCAAAATCAAAATTGGGAACAGTTATGTTTTTAGGTGAGCAGGATCACGTGTAAAGCTGGATCCTTCTGCATCATGAAATAATGCGATTTTTGACAAAAAGTCAGGCAGGAGGATGAGATACTGAAGAGCACATGCTTATACTGGGGAGGGGGAGGGGTGAATCAGTATAAAAACAACTTATAAACTTTTTCAAAACTAAAAACCACAGCTTCAAAACATCAATTACATGCAAGAAGAACACGAGAATTATGTGGAAAACCTTTAGGGAAAAAACCATGGCAACATATTGCTTTTATTAATTTTCTTACAATCATGCAGCCTCCAACCCACATAAGACACCAGTCTTCTTTTTACAAAAAATGAGCACCAACTGACTGCAAGCACCAACTCCTGCCTGAGCATCAACCCAGAACCAAAAACTGAAAAGAGAGGCATCAACCTATCTTCAAATCAGTTTGAACTTATTCTTAAAAACTGAACTTTATTCTGAAATATTTTTCACACATGAAACTACACCTTTCTTCTACACATATCACCTTCAATCACATATCTCTTGTGCTGCTTTTTCACCGAAACTTGCAGCCTTAAAAATTCATTACAATTGCACCTGCTAACTCCCTTTTTTAAATCCTTTATTTTTAAAACAAATTTGAGCGCTATCCAAGAAGGAAATTCGGTCACCTTTTAAGGAATATTTCTTTCCTTAAAACTGATTGCACCACTTGGCATAAATCACATATTTCAAAATATACTGAAATCATCACTATCAAAAATGGAAATTTCTGTATAGCTGATCGGCCTTAACAAAAAAACTGCTGCACACTTATTTCTCTTTAAAATTAGAAACAAATCATCCAAAAACAATCACTACTTACCATACTAGTCATGCTTTAGAAGGTTGCTAAAAAACTGCTGCTCACCTTTTTCTCTTTAAAATTAGAAACAAATCATTCCAAAAACAATCGCTGCTTTCCATACTAGTCACGCTTTAGAAGGTTGCTAAAAACAAACTGAGAAATTACCAATCATGGCGCTAAAACAAAAACTCCAGCCAGACATAAATCACTGCCTTCACATAAATTTTATTTTATTATAAATTGCATCTCTCGCTTTTCATCTTTTGTGGCCAGTGCATCATAAATGGTATCTCCTCTTGTGTAATATGTATCACTTAAAGATATATTTCCTCATAAAATCGCATCACATAAAACTTAATTGCTGTTCCTTTGTAAGTCGCTGTTCTAACATAAGGAAGTCGCACCATATACACAGTTGATTGCTGCATTTAGTATTTCAAACAAAGGTACCTTTGAGTGTTAAGCAATTTCATCTTTATACAAGTCTTCTCTTCGCTAGAAGGAGGTCGGCTTTTGGCATCAATGACAACCTATTCCAACAGATACACTTTCTCACAATATATTGTGATATTTTCTGGTGATATGCTTCTATGATTTATGCTTAAGAAATTCTTTTACACAATAGCTATAAGCTGAATGAATAACGTGTTAAATTTATTCATTTTTATTTTGTTTTCTGATTGTACAACGCTTAAACTGCTGTTTTTGTTTTACCACTACAAGACATTTTAAACCTTGTTGTGTAACTTATTAATGCTTCTATGTTATAAATTTATTTTTTATTGTTTATAAGCACCGTGTTATTATTTGTACTTATAATGTGTACAAATTCTGCTGTTATTTTTTGCACTTCTAATAACAGTTTAAACTGGTTTTTTGGCATGTTGCTATGTTATGTTATTTTGTTTGTATTTCCTTTTAGGTTCAAAATGGTTATTGAGTGATGATGAGGACTTTGATTTGGGTGATAAAATTGGGGGAAATGGGAAGGTCAGCTAAACCCTCTAGACAGGTTCAGTTGGGAGTGCTTTGCAATTTGATTGCCCTCCCTGGATGTTGGTACCATATGCCAGGGGCACATTTACCAAGAAAACCTCTCCGTGCCAGTTTGTAGTGTTGCTTGACATTAACAATGCAACTAATCTAGGTGGGAGTTGGCATTGAAAATACAACATATGCCCAGACCACTAGAAGGGCAGCATTATGAGGGTTAATGCACATTTACTATAAATCCTTGGTAAAGGCATTAGCCCTTGTGAAAAACTCACTTGAGGAGAGGGCTGAGATGATTAAACTATATCAAGGGGCATCATTTGTACCATCAGAATGAGGCGTAATCAAGGGAGAAGTAGAGGGCCACAGGATCAGCATCAATGGATCCAAATATAGATATGTTCAATGTGCAGGTTATATACGAGGCACATGAGGCCATTGACATTCTTTTTTTCCAATATTAATCCTTTCCATGCTACTTTTTCTCCCTATTACAAGGAGGCTATGGTCAAGGTAGGCAAAGCTATGGTTACTTATGTGCCTCTTGGTGAGACCAAATTGAGAACCACAATTTTGGAGAAAAAGGTTATTACTTATTACAAGGTTAATGTATTGATGGTGGATATGGTCACATGGATATCACATGCTTACAATACAATCATGAATGACTGGACTGACATTAGACGCCTTCCACTCATTAACAATATAGTTACATGCAAAGAAGTGCCATACTTATGGTGATTGATTGCTTAAAAAAATTTGCAAGATGATGAGTTTCACTTTTAGATCCTCTCTTGTGGAGGTTGCTCTTCGAAGTGTAGCACAGGTGGTTATTGATGTAGGATCTGCGTGTACGACAATAGGAAAATTAGTTAAGTTCACCAATAGGCACATCTATTGGATGTTGTAAAAATGAATGTCAAGTGGGTAAAAAGGGTTGTGATGAATGCAAGGGAGGTGTAAATGTTGTTTGCAATCATTGCAGCTCATTGGCATTGTTTCGGTCTTTTCAAGGAAGGAATTGCTGAAACTTATCACTTGCTTCATATTTTATTATGACAAGAGGCATAACTACAATGGCAACAAGAGGGGTTGAATGGGAGTGAGTGGATAACAAAAACCACGTGATATAAATTTGTTGGCCATTTACATGTCAAACCTTCATTATGTCCAACTGTGGGCGGTGATAGTGTGAGCTTTTATATGGATAATCTAATATATAGTAGCATATATTCTTCAACATATCTACTTAAAAGGCTCCATGAGAATGTTTGAGTTGTAAGAACCTTTGCAACTTATGATCACAACAAAGTAGGGGAAGACATGAAGTTGGAGACAAAGTGAGAGAAGAGGGTGAAGGAGATTGTGATAGTGATGGTTTTTTGGTTAAATGTGAGATACACCACATCTTTTGTATTCTCTGTACTTGATATCATTTTATTTGGGAATTTTGATAGACCTAGCCTTGGGAAGATTTGTGAATACATGATGGCATACATGTTCAGATGTAGAATGCGATTTGTGAGATAAAACCCACCCTACAGTTTGTACCATGAGTATATTAGTTTGTCGTTTAGTGAACGTGGTAGAAATTGAAAAATCATCTACACTTGGCTGCATAAGTATTGAATCCAAAGTGGTATGTAGGAATAACTGGCAGAATTGTTCCCCTTGATGACCACAAGGTGAGGAATGGTCTCATGAAGATCCTTGATAAAATGTGCAGTTTGGACGAAGCTTCATTGGTCAGAATTGGGTAGATTAAGTTTGCTGAACTTGATAGCCACAAGAGCTAAACAAATATTGACAGGTATAATTGTGCACTAAACAAGCCAGTTAGCAGCAACTATATGGGCCTCTAGAATTGCTGCAGACTCCTACCATTCACCTCCTCTCACATGTTTCTAGTTCCTCTGTTGCAAAGAGAAACGAGTCCAGATGTAGTTGTATCTACTCTCTTTAGAGGAACAAACTTATCTCTAAGAAAGTGAAAAAGCTTGTTGCTGTATGAAGTGCCTTGTATCTCATTAATTGCAAAACTCCTAAGTACAAGCAGAACCCAGTGACTATGGGATGTGGAATTTGAGGAGCCACAATAAGTTAATGAGAAGCAGGATGTGTAGCTGGTATTGGTTGGGTTCACGTTTTAGGATACATTTCAGTCCAGTAGTTCCAGTAATGATCAGTTTTCAAGATACTCATGGGATGATGAATTTTTGAGCTTGTTGCTCAATATGTATTTCTTTTGGTATTGCCATGTTGTCTTTTGATGTTAGGTTGTTTCTTGCCACTTACTTTAAGCTCTTTTAAATTTTATAATACCCTTACTCATACCAGAACCAGTGCCCTGGTTACTTAACTAAGGGCTCGTAGTTCATTTTATATGGTGTCTTCTAATTCCCGTATGTAAGTTTCTATAATGTTTGCAAGCGATTGTGCATGTGTTTTATGTATTATTGGATGAGAAGAGGTGGTGAGAATACGGATAACATAGTTATATTTGGTTCTTTGGCTTCTTTCTGGCCGGACATAATAAAAAACTTTTATCTATTTTTTGCTCCATTTCATTAAGATTTGTTGTAAACTTTATTCAATCTTAACTTTCTTGACATAATGCTCTTCAATACCTTTGCTCAGGTTCACTCAGAATTAAGGAATTGGCTTAAAGTAAATGTTAGTCCTGAAGTAGCAGAATCAGTCCGGATTATCTATGGGGGTAAGTAGCTTTCTTCTTACTATTTGTTTCCTTGATTTGAAAGGCTTTTTTCCTTATCATCACCATCACCTGCTCTTGTGTCAAAAATGGAAAAGAAAACTTGATTCTCTTTGCCATTGTAGGATGATGTGTTCTTGCTTACAATATGCAGAATGCATTTAGTGCGTGCTAGTCTGCTTCTTGATTTTCTGGAATAAATACAATGCTGTTTGTCTTGTACTTCACAGGTTCTGTGAATGCTGGAAATTGTGTCGAGCTGGCACATAAGCCTGATGTTGATGGATTTCTTGTTGGAGGGGCTTCTCTCAAGGTTAGCGGCTTACTGTTTAGCCTTTGTTCTACCTTTGATAAGCCAAGTTGTATAAAATATTTGAATTCCTTTAGTTTGCAGATTTATTATTTTGACTAGTTTGGCTGTCCATTTTTGCTGCAGGCTGAATTTGTGGATATCATTAAGTCAGCAACTGTCAAGCAGGGCTAAGTTTTAGGGCAAGCTATATATATTTATCCCATTCAGTATGTTAGTAGCAACCTATCATTGTAAGACATAATATTTGTCATAAAATAGATGCTACAGGTATATGCCACACGGTTCTGTTCTTATGATGTGGCAAATAATGCAAAGGCTCTATTTTGTTGGGCTCGATACATACTATCTCTTGCTATTTCCAATGTATTCTGTCATTTTTGTCAATGTTTTGCATGGAGTAACAAAAAATTACACGGTGAGTAGATGTGTTCAACTTTTCATTGATGGAGCAACAAAATAGCTAGAGGAATATTGTTTATTCCAATTCATGACCCTTGTTGCGATCAATTATGTGAAGGCTTTGAAAAGCTGATGCCCTTGTAAAAAGTAATATATCATAAATTTTTAGCATTTGAATTTTCATCCTAGTGTATCCAAGTATTTCAGAGAAACTCGTTTTATAATATCCAGAGCAATTGTTACTCTTGAGAGTTTTCATTTTTAGAATAAGACAAATCCATTAAGAATGGAATTCATAACTTATATGTGAGGTCAAAACTCGGTAAGTTATTTGTGAAATATTTGTTTTCAACAGATTCTGACACAACCAAATCACATTTGAACCAACATTCTCAACCTTATTGTATTTGTTGCCATATTCTAGATTGATCAAATTATATATAGAACAATTTGAGTTTGCCTTTAAATCCTGGGAAAAAATACATCATTGTGACCAGTTGGCTGTTTATTCATATCAGCTACCTTGAAACTTCGAAACTGGGAAGGTTATAGTATAATCAAAATGAGGTATTCTCCCTCATTGATTGGCACCTTTTATTTTTTTTCAGAGTATGTATGGACATCCATATCTAGTTTAATTGGTTTTGCATCGAAAACATCAGTTCTTCTCAAGTGTTCACTGTAGACATGTTGAGGTTGAGGGATTCAACGAAAATATTGAACCAAAACAATGACCAAAAGATTAATTTCCTTTTGATGGGGAACCATGTCTTGTTACATACTCTCCTCCATGAGCTCCTCATCTTTTACTCATGGTCCGCTCGTGGGTGGCCATCTACCTCATCTTTCATTTTTCTACCTCGTCATCTTCTTAAAGGTCCATCTATGACACTCCTTTGTACCTTTGTGAGGGATCCTCTTGGTATGCGCCTTTGGCCATTTGACTTGTTGACCCTTCCTTCCCAACAACTCAGCCTCTCTGGTTGGTAGCTGCCTCAGTGGTGCTTTGCCATTCCTTTGGTTGGTATCTTATTGGCCCTGGTTTTCCATTGATTGACATGCTTAACTTTTGGGCTTATTCTAGTAGCCTTTTGGTTGTCGCACTAGCCCTTGAATCCCTCTTGTTTGTTTGTTTGTTTGTTTT
This sequence comes from Sequoia sempervirens, assembly GCA_007258455.2. Classification (NCBI taxonomy): domain Eukaryota; kingdom Viridiplantae; phylum Streptophyta; class Pinopsida; order Cupressales; family Cupressaceae; genus Sequoia; species Sequoia sempervirens. The sequence goes on from VDFB02113258.1 coordinate 33,138, forward strand.
GCTTCTGTTTTATAGCTGTTTTCCTTGGGGTTTCAAAATCATGTTTCAATTCCTGAAGACTATGCCTCCCTTTTCTTCGCCTTGTATTTCTTTGCTGTGGTAGCTCATTTCGCTTTAGATGCCATCTGTTGCCTATCAAGAAATCCCTAGATTGGTTTATCTTTGACATTGATAGCCCACCACTTGTTAGCTTTGGGCTTGAGGTCTTTGTTCGATTGTGCATCTATCTTGGCCATGATTGGTCCTTTATTCTACTTGTCCCTTTTATTGTGAGCTCTCTCCCCCTCTTGTGCACTTTACCATGCCACTTCATGTCCCTCCTTTGTGGCTGCTACTTTTTCTTGTGTTCCTCTCTTTCACAAACTTTTTTTGTTCTTTTGTGATTTCCTTGTCGTGCCCTTCCACTTGCTTGTTTTCCTTAGTACATTTTCCTCTATGTTTCCTTGGCCCTCAATTATGTCCAACTCTATTCAACCTGGGATGCTTTTGCAACATATTCCTTGGGTAGGAAAGGAATGAGCCATCTCATTTGTCTCCTGGTTGACCTTCACTTAGGCCTATTCCTTTGGACCTCCTTGCTTTTGGTGTGGGGTCATCTTGCCGCCCTTCAATCTTCTCTTGGATCAAGGCTTCCTTCACTTTTCTCCATTTCTCCTCTTGGTGTGGCTACCTCAAATCAGCGATTATTATCCTTTGGCTTGTTATCTTAACTTCTCATGTTTGCTTGCCTCTAGGGTTTGGTATATTTGTTTGGTTTTCTTTAGTTTTGACACATTTGTCAAAATTGCCTCATTGGTTGGTGCTCTACTTGATTGCCTTGGTTTTGTTAAATTTGCCAAATTGCCTCGCATCGACATTTTTGTTGATGTATGGTCATGGACCTTCCTTCCACTATGTGCTCCCTCTTGTTTTGCCTCATTGGGTATCCTCTTGGGCACTCATACCATGCCACTTTGTGTCCCTCCTTTGTGGCTGCCTCCTTTTGCACTCTTATTTTGCACATACTTTCTTTTGTGACTTCCTTCTCACACCCTTTTGTTCACTCTTTTTTCGTATTGCATCCCCTCCTCTTTACATGTTTCTTCATTCTTGAGCTCCTTAGGCTTCTTTCCCTCCCTAACACAATCACTCTTAGTCATTCACTCCGATTGTCCTTGATGCCACTCCACCTTGAGCTTTTCTTTAGGGCCTCCTTCACATGCTCTTCCTCTTCCTTGTGCTTCTATGTGTACACTCACTCATCATTGATGATGTGCTCTTGAGTGCCCTTTTGTTTTTGGTTTGGTGATCTAGTTGATTGCCTCATGATTGGTGATATAGTTAAGACTCCAATATGGCAATTTGTCAAGTTGCCTCAAGATCTAGTGCTGGCTCCTATTCATCCCTACAGTGGTACCATCTTCCTTCATTTTGCTCTTCCTCTACATTGTGCACCCCATCCAACCATGTGTGCCATTCTTTGCCTTAGTTTCCTTTCCTTGATTATTTCCATGTTCTTTGGTACACGCTTTTGACAACCCTCCTCTTTTCATTCTTTCTCCTTAGCCCTCAATTGTGGTTGGCTATACTCAACTTCAGATGCTTTTGCATCAAAACGGTTGTCATTTAATAGGCAAGTATGTTTTTGAAGTCATTGTTGATATCAATTCTCTTGAAAATATGAAAGGCCGCATCTTCATATGCTACCATTCAATGGGGTCATGGTGATGGGTTGATGCTCCACATGGGTGGATAATCAAGCGGTAGAATATCATGACTTTTGAGGTTATGCTTGGAGAAAGTGGTTACAATACTATTCATTTTATTGGTAGGGAGGTTTAGAAAAACAAAATAACTTTCAAGTTGGTTCCTAATTTCTAAATTGGGCTGTCCTCTTAATGAAGCACTATTAGATTTCAATATTTTATTTAATTGGAGTTACTTTTTAGGTTGGATTCTATATATTTTGCATCACCTTAAGATTCTATGAAGAAACTTGCATTGGTTATGCACTTGGGTGATATATGTTTGATCTTAGAATTACATGAGGGCCTATTCTTAGAGGCTTGAGATTAAGTCAATTTGATCTTGAGAACCTTGATTCATAATGATAGAATACAATAATTGTCTTGATTTTGTCTAGGAACACCATGCAATATAAGAATGTTCTTGTGTCATAATTGTCATAAGTATGGGTGTGTTTTGGTTACATGCGCATTTTGCTAAGATTGTCTCAATTTCAACACTAAACCAACAACATTCTACTAGTGTTTATTGTTTACCATGTACATATTTTTAGTGTTAGGCCTAAGGTTTACTTGAGATGCCCTTTAAGATAGGTGTGGGCTTAATATGGGTATTTTTTGTTTATTTATTTAGTTTTCACACAACCTCAAATTTAAGGTCTGTTAATTTTTTATCCATAAGTGTTTCAATGGCCACAATTAATTATTAATGATTGATGGCTTTTAATAAATATGCATGAAAGCAAGGTTAGACATGTTTGAAGGGAGGTTTTTTGTATTGGTGTTTTCATTTAGAGAATTTGTTTATATAAGATACTTTAAAAACAAAGCTAATTAACGAGTTTTGACATGGACCATAAAAAGTTTGATACCCACATCTTCTAATTCTCATGAATATCTAAGTAAAAATAAACTAAACACTAAAATTTCTAAAAATACAAGATGAAGACACTTACTCTACCTTGCATTCCTTCATTCCTGCACCTTTTAATAATTAGTAAATCAAAGTAGACACTTTGTCGCTCATTCTTGCACTCTGTTAATAAGCTTTTAGAGGACAAAGAAACTTGGTTGGGAAGTGTAAGAGCGCGCAAGAGGTAGACATACGTGTCTATATCACATGCTCCCATAACAATTTATAAACATTTGTTAGTAACAAAGGTAGAGAAGATAAGCTTTCATTTTCATAGGGTGTCAGAATCCTGCAGGAACGTAGTACAATACATGCAAAAAGTCTAAAGATGTAGACTTCATTTTAGTTTCCTGCAAGCTTTAGATGCCACAAGATTAGGACAAGTGTTCTCATCTCATGGCATCATACTCCCAGTTTTGCATTTTTGTCGAGGGTTTACGGGAAACAGTCCTAACACTTATGCTACACATGAAATTTCGAACCAGAAAGAACTATCCTACCAACTAAATAACTCTTAAGCAAGACAATAATCTATATGTTTTTGAAGATCCCGAAAGACCAGGTAACATGTCACAAAACTCATTTATAAATGTTATGAGCAGCTCTGAAACCAAAACCATTTGGAAGGTATTGTTTGTTGTACATCTAACATTCCTTGTGGCCACCATTGTTCATGGTAAAAAATATTTTCTTTCACGCTCTGCAAATGGAAACTCTTATTGCCATGAATCTTTATGTTGATTTTGTGTCGAGTATTGAAGGTTTAGAAAGACCATAGGTTTCAACATCTAGTCATGCAGATCTTCGTGATACAATACCGAATCTTGAAAGATGCATGAAAACTATTGTCATCTGTATTTCCATTTTAAAAATGCTAAGCCAACTGTTCTGGACTCTAGAGAATATTATTCCAGTATGGGATCTAGAAAACATAACAGAAGATATTTTTTTCATGAGAGTTTCTCGAAGAAGTGATGCCTTCGCACCACTCTAATTGGATAGTAATTTAATTTAAAATTCTAAGCAATTCGCTAATAAGGAAATTCAATTAACTTAAAAAATCATAATTAGTTGTAGACTATAAGTAAAATTTGGTTTTTTTTTTAGACTAGATTTTTTTTGCTAATTTTTTTCTTTTCTTTCTTCAAATGAATAGATTGTCATTTATGGTTTATAGTATGAGTGTTGTATAAATAATTTGGAAAGAGCGTAGAAAACTCTATAATCTTGTGGATTTGATGGAAATAATATATATATTTTTAATTTATTTGGCATGTAAGTAGTGATGTCTATGAATGACTTCATTGAGAAAAAAATCCTCACAATGTATCACAAAAAGAATGAGGCCCAACAAACAAAATAATGCTTATTACATATATGACAATCAAGGGCTTCAATTGTTTATTTTGTCTCTGTATTTGGCTAGTTTGATAGGGACATTCTTTATATGGTATAAAACCCTAAATTATTCAAACTTAGAAAATTCAACTTCTAATTAAACCTTTTTCTTGTAATAACCATTATAAATTGACTTCGTACAAGTTTGTTGTGTTTTTGTATTCAAGGACATTCAATGTTCCATTATGCATCAAAATCAAACATGCCACATGCATGTTTGATGCAGGAGCATTTGGGTAAGTGCGCACACAAAAATAATATTTCAGTTTGGTTTGATTTTGATTTTCATCTTCTGAGTATAATTTCGTCTTTGTGGTCGTTGACAGAGATTAATTGACATTGTTGACATTGATTGTCATATATTGATTTTTAACTTTGAGCATGCATTGTAACATTTGATGGGTTTAATTTCATCTACCATGGATTATTATACTTATTTTCCGGATGATTTCTTCCTCTAGTTCGATAACAATGGTAACTTAAAGTTGCTGATCAAGTCAATTGGTGATTAAAAAATGAACATGCACCATCATTGGAAATGCGAGGAGTCAGCCAAGAGAGAGAGAGAATAGGAAGAAAAGAAAATAAAAGGTAGAGGAGAGCTAGACCACATAGGAAGGAGAGTCGATTTGGAGAGAGGACATGGGGAGTAAAGAGGAACAAAATTAATTTGCAGTTGAATGGTAGCTATGAATAGGCATAGAAGTAGGAAATGAGGCCATGCCTCATATGGAAAATGGTTAGTGTGTTTGCAGAACATAAATGGAGGCAATTGAATGGAAAAAATAGAGCAAATTGATGAAGGCAATGGTTTTGTTTTGAGGAAAAAATAAAAGCCAAAGGAAAGAGGATGGAGCTGCGCCCATTCTATAATAGTGAGACATTACATTTCAATAAATAAATTGAAAACATGTGGTTGAGCCCATAGTGCGATAGTTAAGTGGTGGTGTTATACCCTTGGCCACCTAGGTTGAAGTCTTCGGACTTGAGCCCATTGTTGTTGCCTCTTCCCTCATTGGGATGGTGTGCTCGCAGGCCTTGTGCCCTCGCTAGGCTGTCGTGATCGCGGGAGGGGGCTGCCATTCCATCATGTGGCTTTGAAAACAACGCGTTCTTGCGTTCATGTGATGAGGGCGCAACCCGAGACTTAGAAAATAACCCACAAATAAGAGAATAATTTTATTATTTATAAAATGGAGCTTCTTACATGTAGAGGATCTCAAATCCCCAAGTTCTACAACACATGCAAGTTACAGAAAGCTATAAAATCACCCTTTCGCAATATGCGAGCTTGTCCCTAAAAAAGTTACCCAAAAATTAGAAACCCGCCCATAAATAGAGCTCCTCTTTAGTTTGGAGCCAAAACAACATTCAAATTTGAGTTTAGGCGCTTTGGTGCTGAAAAATTACAAATTGAAGTTCAAATTTCAAAAGAATATTTGCAATTGTATTTTCTAGAAAGTGCGCCAACTTCCCGGGGCCATAATTTTTGAGCCGAGACTCCGATTTGCGAACCATTTGAATCGTTGGAAAGGTCTCAAAGTCAATAAAGTGCTCAAAATTTGCTACGCTAATTTTGGCAAGTTTCAGGGCTGATCCGGGAACTCTAAGTGCCTCAAATCTAACTCGGAAGATTTTCAGGTGCAAATATGGGAAACTAAAACTGCAATATCTTTCAACCCAGGAATAGAAAATAAAAACCATAAATTGGAAATTTCATTATAACGAAAAGGGTATCCAAAAATGTAAACATCTAAAAATTGAGAAACTTAAAATTTAACTATTTTTGGGTGATGCAAGATTGCCCTTACATCAGCTGGATGCTCACATCGGACACCAGTGTTGAGAAGTGACCCGTCCCGCGTCTCAGAGATAGTGGAGAAAAACCCGAGCAGTCATTACTCACTTGTAAGGCAACCGGATGAATCTTCCACATGCCTTCTTCTCCATTTCACCAGATATTCTTCATACTGCCTATTTCTGGTACTCCTTCCCACACGACTATCCAAGATTGCTTCAATATCCTCCCTTTCTGAAGTAGGTGCTGGAATGCCATACTGCCCTATTGCTGGTGCTTCCTCCGTTCCACCTTCATGATACTCTATCAAATCTGAAATGTTGAACACAGGGGAAATGTTGAATCCATCCGGCAACTCTACCTCATATGCATTCCTTGAATTATGCCTCTTCAAAATTTTACAGGGACCGAACTTCTTCATCTTCAATTTGTTATATGTTCCCACTGGAAACCTTTCTTTCCTCAAGTGGACCATCACTTCATCACCAATCTGAAACTCCTTATACCTCCTCTT
>VDFB02113258.1:43426-110302 GCA_007258455.2 Sequoia sempervirens
GCAATATCTTTCAACCCAGGAATAGAAAATAAAAACCGTAAATTGGAATTTCATTATGATGAAAAGGGTATCCAAAAATGTAAAAACATCTAAAAATCAAGAAACTTGAAATTTAACTATTTTTGGGTGATGCAAGATTGCCCTTACACCACTGGATGCTCCTGCATCATCATGTCAAGGATGAGGTCCCCCGTTTGTGGCCTCACTAGTTCATAGCTCTAGTCAAAAGCGTGCACCAATAAAATAAATAAATTGAAAACATATTTGATATGGTCTACGTTGGAAAAGAATAGAGGAGAGTTTAAGTAAAAATAATGCAAAGTGGCTACGTTAGGAGCAATAGTTTGATTCAAATTGTAGAATCATTAAGAAGAGAACCCACACTAGCTTGATAGGTAAGAGTTTTTTAAAGTGGACAAAAGATAAATCAGGTAGGTTGAAGTTTAATTATGCAGAGGAGAGAGGGGCGACGACCTATTTCAAGAAGAGGGGATGATAGAAGCCAATAAAAAGAGGTAGCACGAAGAATAAGAATTGAGGAGGTTGCACATGTATTATAAGGAAGGGGTTTGAATTTGTGAGGAAAACATTGTGGAGTAAAGAAATTTTGGTATGTATAAAATGAAGAATGTAGAATGGGAAAACAATAAAATTGAATACAATTTATGATGTTATTGCAATTTGTTAGGAAATATTGCATGCAAATCCAGAATCACAAATCATTTCCCACATAACCCAAAAGAGATTAACATGCATACAAGTTTTCCAAATGCAAAGATCAAATAGACAAGCCACAAGATAACACAAGATTTACCCTGGGAAAACCCTCAAAAGGGAAAAACCCAACCTCCAAAAGCATCCATACTCCATCATATTAATCAACCATAAGCAAATATAAGAGTTACAATGAATACCTCTAAAACATCAAGCCCTCCAATGCACTTTCATGTATCCGAGCATGAATCCACACATCCCATGCCATGCTTCACAAATGCACTCTTCAGAAAGACTTAATCAGCTAACCTGCTCAGCCTGTTCACACCCCTCAACCTAAAACCACTACATTGTGTTTTCTTTTATAGACACAAGCTCACACAAATACAACTGGTGGTAAGGTAAAACCATGTACCACAAAACCATGTGAATACAAAACCACTGACCCCTTTTCTAATATTGGGTACTAAGCTGTTACAATATTTAATTCCCCAATATTAAATTACTGCCACATGTCTTCTACAAATAGTAATACAATGTTACAATACAATCATTACATGGGACCAAATAATTACCTAGTGTGATTATCCACACCACCAAGGTGCATCACAACTAAATAATTATTTAATTACAATAATAGAATGAAACATTTTATGCAATGGTGTACAACACCATAACCCAACATTCTCCCACTTGCTGTATACATTGCATAAGGGATCAATGCATGATATACATCATCATAGCCATCCATGAAACCACATGAATCTGTAACATGCTCTCGTGCTCCAACCAAGATACCTGCAATAAGAACAAAGTGACCACCATCTCAAGCAAGAACTCCTCTCATCCTCCAACATGCCACCTATGGAAGAAAAGGAACATGCCAAGGCGAAGATGCACCAAACCATGAGCACAAGCATCAAATCCAAGTGATAACAAAGGCTTTGCCAAGCTGCTGTCATAAAGAAAAACCCACATGATCGGAAATAGCATCCACAACACATGCTAATACATCCAACCATCCATACCTCCAAGGTATCAATACATCAGTAAACTCATGCCAAGAACATATGCAACCTGTAAACTGCAACGAAGCTCCCTGTATAAAACCTGTCAATGAAAACCATACATATCCAGGAACTCCCACTGCATAGGTAATGTAAAAGCATATCAAGTCTACCAATCCACACTATACATCAAGGTGTGATAAGTCAATCAAAACATGAAGTACCAAGAACAATTACAATGATTCACACATGCAACCCATGAACTGCATAATCTCTCACACATGTTGCCACCATCCCAAAACATGAACATCTAGGAAGGAACCATGAAGAAGAGAAACCTGTAAACCATAATGTCCTTCTACCAACACCTCAAAAAGTGTACCGTTGTGTCAAGTATGATCTCCTAAACAACCCCAACTGAAAAGCCTTAACAACATCCATAACACCCAATCTCATAGATCAAGTACAACATATAAATCAATGTAACAATGCCAACATGGATGTAAGCCTCTCAAAACAAGAAGATCAAACTCATAGTTAACCATCCCCATTAACTAGAAATCAGCCCATAGACCATCTTCTAACAATCCTCATCAAAGAATGATATCATAAACTCAAATGTACAAGGAGATAACCATGCCATAACATCTCTCAAAATGAATCCTCTAGAACTAACTAACATAGCTCAAGATCCATATCTATAAAAGATAAATCATAAAAACTCATGCTAAACCATCTTCAAATAAGTATCCATAATTACCATGAATCAACTCAACCCATGAGAAATCAAAGCACGAAACATAACACATCTAAAAGATATAATGGGAAAATACCTCTCAAATCATAAGCTGCCGAGTAGACCAAGAGTGGGGAAAGAGAATGCTCCTCTAGGATAATCAAGTCAACATGACTCACTCCAAGAACAATCTCCTCTATCGGTCCATCATGAACCCACATCCATATCCAAGTGAAGGCTCCCTCGGTCTTCCTGCTGAAACCTCCAAAGGGTAACCGTCTCAAGCAAATTTCTCTAATCACAAGAAAATTCCAACCATCACCTACATCTCTAAGTATCCACGAGCACCTGTAACCGATCAATCCATGCCAAACTCCAAATATAACATAGCACCATCATGAAGTAATCAAGCAAATGATCAATGTACTCAATACAAAGAGAATCAAACACGATCATTACCAAAAATCCAAACACATAATCAGGAACCTATCATGACAATATGATCTAACCATCTCCTCCTAGGAGATCACATGCACCATAATATATATACATCTTAGTCTTAAGAGAAAAAGTACCATGCCAAACTCTAAACCGGTATCAAGAGTAAACCATGACATCATAACAAAAACTCTAAGCCAAGAAAACATATCTCCAATCACATGAAGATAATCATACTAATGATGCATCCATGTCAGTGCCAACAACTCCCACTGAACCATGATACGAGCTACACATGGCATCATGACAACCATCCTCTTCATGAAGATCATCCAGGTCTATACACACTCAACTGCAATGTCAGTAACATACAAGTAAACCAAGATCTCCAAGCCAAGAAGATACATACAACTGCCATCAAAACATCACAAACCAATCCAACACCGCAAAATCATCACTGTCAAAAGCTCCCACTGAAAGTGTATAACCAATGAATGTACCAAGCTATCATGACATCGTGATTAAACCACATGCTACAAGTCCCATGAACTGACTAATCAAGTACTCAAAACATCCATCCTCTTAATCCCAAAACAACATACCAATGCACAAATGACCACAGACAAGGCCAACTAATGAAATCTGCAACACAATGAATCAAACCTGGTGGATATAGATAGTCCACATCCGAGTCATCCCACTGCAACCCAATAAGCTGTACACACCTACAAGCTGCATAACTCGTAGATCCGAACCACTGAAACATGCAAACTCATCATCACATTAGTAACTACAAACCAAGATATCAAAGAAGATAACCAAGTAGACATCAAGACTCAAACACCAAATTAACCACTGATCTGATTTTCCAACCATGTCCACAGAAGAGTAATCATAGTCAAGGAACCAAATAAGCATCAAGAAGATAATATCAATCTCCTAACATCAAACCATATCACCACCAAACACCACATACATGATCATGTCGTGCCAATGCATCAAATATACCTGCATATCCATGACACCATAACCATAGCCATCACTGTACCTGCACTCAACTATCACCCATACGAGACACCAAGTCTCAAACCATGTCCAACCATGTCCTCAAAACTGAAGACAACCTGTGTACCTGTCACCATCAAAGTCCTAACTCTGAAAATCACCTGTAAACCTGTACCAGGAAGCACCAATCTGATAATCAGCTGTAACATCATAAATAACATATAAAAACATGTACTCCCTCAGGTTTTCGCCTCTTGACTCGTTCGGATGCTCACGCAATCACACCCCGAATCTCAAGCTCCTACAAGCAATCAAACAAGTACCAAAAATTACTTGCACCACAAACTGATAAATAATCTGAACCACTATGTAGTACTACAAATTCTCTCCAACGCATCTTCGAAAACGAAAATCTGATTCCGTATGCAAAAGATATGACAAAAAATGTGCAAACAAGAATATTTGACTTTCAGGCTCCAAAAAAATGTCAAAATGACAAAATAAAATAACCAAACCTATATCACAGCGTAGTGCTCAGAACCAGCTTTCCAACGACTACAAGAAGTCGAAAAACCGACATCGTGAGTGAAAGTTATGCTCATTTGAATAAAAGTTCTCCAATCTGCCCTGCTAGTGGCTCTGTGGTGGCGCCCGGGGGGCACTCTGGTGGTGGAGCGGTGGCAGATTTCAAAAGTCATTTAAATATAATTTAATTTCTCATCTTAAAAAAATCCCACCCCTCCTTGCGTACGGACCCGATGCATTATCAAATATGGCTTTGACATTTTTGAGTTCCGGCGGATTTCATAAATTTTTTTTAAAAAAAGTTTTAAAAGACTTTGCCGACGGTTTATTACGGGCGGGCTCGGCACCCCTGCCAGCGGTGGTCCTGCCGGCCGGCAGGCCTCCGACTGGCAGTGCAGGCGGCATACGCCATCCGGCCCTGCCAGCGGCGTACTGCCGATGGCAGTGTCGCAGGCGGGTACAGGCAGGTGTGGGGGTCCGACCCCCCACAAACTTAAATAATTTTTTTTTCTTCCAAAAATTTTCAATAAAAATTTCTAACTTTTTCATTTTTCTCTTTGCAGGATTTTTTTAATAATATTTTTTGATTCGACGACAAAATAATTTATGCGAAAATTTAAAGGACGGGATTTTAATTTTGATTTTTCTACACATGCAAAAATGAACTTTTACTAAAAATTGTCCTTTTTTTTCAACTTTTCCAAAATAGGTCAAATTTTATGTCAAAATTCATCTTTTGATCAACCTGAATCCAGCCATGAAGTCCGTTTTGTTCTAGGAGGTTATTCATGAAATTTCCCCAACAAAACCCTCACATGCAAACTCAAACCAATAAACCCTTTTTCACCCAACTTTAGAAAACTTCAGATCTGCAATAAACCCAACAAATTTTGACAACCCAAAAGCCCAAATCTACATAAAAACACCTGCAACATGTGTTCCATACCTTGTAATGCCTCAGATCCTACATGCATGTCCATGGCTTCAACTTTGCAAAAAACTCTCAAACTAGGGTTATAATAAAAATTCTTCAACCATGAAAGCTCTGATACCACTTGTTAGGAAATATTGCATGCAAACCCAGAATCACAAATCATTTCCCACATAACCCAAAAGAGATTAGCATGCATACAAGTTTTCCAAATGCAAAGATCAAATAGACAATCTAGAAGATAACACAAGATTTACCCTAGGAAAACCCTCAAGAGGGAAAAACCCAACCTCCAAAAGCATCCATACTCCATATTAATCAACCATAAGCAAATACAAGAGTTACAATGAATACCTCTGAAACATCAAGCCCTCCAATGCACTTTCATGTGTCCAAGCATGAATCCACACATCCCATGCCATGCTTCACAAATGCACTCTTCAGAAAGACTTAATTAGCCAACCTGCTTAGCCTGTTCACACCCCTCAACCTAAAACCACTACATTGTGTTTGCTTTTATAGACACAAGCTCACACAAATACAACTGGTGGTAAGGTAAAACCATGTACCACAAAACCATGTGAATACAAAACCACTGACCCCTTTTCTAATATTGGGTACTAAGCTGTTACAATATTTAATTCCCCAATATTAAATTACTGCCACATGTCTTCTACAAATAGTAATACAATGTTACAATACAATCATTACATGGGACCAAATAATTACCTAGTGTGATTATCCACACCACCAAGGTGCATCACAACTAAATAATTATTTAATTACAATAATAGAATAAAACATTTTATGCAATGGTGTACAACACCATACCCCAACACAATTGTGGATATTAATAAAAGTGTCTGTCTATGATTTTCAGGAGATGAAATGAAATTTATTTTCTTTTTGCTAGTGTCAATTGGAATTGAGATTAGATTGACAAATGAAATTGTCAAGATAATTTTCTATTCGGGTTTGGTAGAGGATTTTTCCATATAAATTATGTGTGATTGTGGTAAAGTTGCTGTGTTTGTTTCATCTACGTCAAATGGTATCAAAGCGAGGGGTTTTGAGTGCATAGGTAGAGCGTTGAATGTAAGGCAGCCTATGCCAGGACTAGTGGGTAGAGTGTAAGAAAGAAGGTGGTAGAGGAGAGCTCATAAGGATTGTTGTAGGTAGAGAAGCCCTGAGCAATCAAGAGCTAGAAGCCACAAAATAATTGTTTTCAGAATGTGTGACACGAATCATGAAAGATTGCAGCATGGAGATGGTACGAAGAAAATAAGACATGGAGGATGATTTTGGATATAAATAAGCGATTGGATAAGCTAGATAAATTGGAGGCATGATTGAGTGGATGAGAAGACATGAGAAAAGAGGATGAGGATGGAATAAACGCCAAAGAGCCTACAACCAAGGTAGTCAAATAGGAGAAAAATGAAGATGTAGTGATGGAATGTGAAGAGGTTGCAACAAAGAATAAGGAAGAAGATGATTTGTTATCACAAATTTTAGCAGTGGAGAATGAATTGTTCAAAAAGATCGTAGCAATTGAAAGCAAGAATAAAAGCATCACAGTGAAGAAAGTAGAAGTTACTAATATAGTTGATGGTGAATTTGTAGCAGTGAATGAAGAGGTAAATCTTGTTGCATTTTGTGATGATTCTATTGTACTTCCATTTGAGGTAGTAAGGATTGAAGAGTATGGAGAAGAACCAATTTCCATAAGGTATTTGATGAAGATTTGTATATAGGTAGTAATTTGAGTGACATAAGAGTTTGGTGGAGGAGGCTAGTTACTAGTGGCTTGGATCCACGAAAGAGAGGAGAGGAGAAATAATTTGGTGGAGGATGACACATGGTGAATGTGAATCCACGAGAGGAGATAAGAGTGGTGAATGGAGTTGTGGGAGGAAGATGACAGTTGTTCCAGCGTGATGCTGGAAGAAAAAGAAGAAGTATTTTCATGTGCATTTTCGACAATGATGGAGTTCGTTGCAGGTTGATTACAACTTGGAAGAATTGTTTGACTACTCAACTCCACCTCTGTGAGTCTATGCTCACAAATTTCCTACTCGGCGTGTCTGATGTAGGAGCATCCAGGTAAGTGCACAATCAACATCACACAAATAATATCTCAGTTTGGTTTGATTTTGATTTTCATCTTATGAGTACAATTTGGTCTTGATGGTCGTTGATGGAGATTAATTAACATTGTTGACATTGATTGTCAAAATGTCATATATCGATTTTTAACTCTAAGCATGCATTGTAACATTTGATGTGTTTGATTTCATTTAGCATGGATTATTATATTTGTTTTCGAGACGATTTCTTCCTCTAGTTTGATTGTAAAGTTAACAATGTTAAATTAAAATTGTTGATCAATAGCAATAAAAAAATTGATATATTTTGTGCAAGTTTATAGGCGGGAGTCGATTGGTGATTAAAAAATGAACAAGCACCATCATTGGGAAGGCGAGGAGTTCGCTAGGAGAGAAAGAGAATAGGAAGAAAATAAAATGAAAGGCAGAGGAGAGGTAGACCACGCAGGAAGGAGAGTCGATCTAGAGAGAGGTCGTGGGAAGTAAAGAGAACAAAAAAAACAATTTACAACTGAATGGCAACCATGACTAAGCACAGAAGCAGGAAATGAGGCCACGCCTCATATGGAAAATGGTTAGTGTGTTTGCAGAACAGAAATGGAGGCAATCAAATGGAAAAGGCAGAGAAAATTGATGAAGGCCATGGTTTTGTTTTGAGGAAAAAATAAAAGCCAAATGAAAGAGGATGGAGACGCGCCCATTCTAGAATAGTGAGAAATTAAATTGCAACATAAAAAATTGAACATATTTGATATGGTCTGCACTGGAAAAGAAAAGAGAAGGAGAGTTAAAGTAAAAAGAATGCAACGTGGCTGCGTTAGGAGCAACAGTTCGATTCAAATTGTAGAATCATTAAGAAGAGAAGCCGCACTAGCCTAACAAGTAAGAGTTTTTTGAAGTGGACAAAAGTTAAACCGGGTAGATTGCAGTTTAATTATACAGAGGAGAGAGGGGTGTCGACCTATTTCAAAAAGAGGAGACGGTAGAAGCCAATAAGCAGAGGTAGCATGGAGAATAAGAATCAAGGAGGTGGCATAGGCAGTTATAAGGAAGGAGAGTGAATTTGTGAGAACATTGTGGAGTAAAGAAATTTTGGTATGTGTAAAATGAAGAATGTAGAATAGGCAAACAATCAAACTGAATACAATTTTCGATGCTATTGTATTGTGGATATTAATAAAAGTGTTTGCTTGTGAGTTTCGGGAGTTGAAATGGAAAATGTTATTCTTTTTGCTAGTGTTGATTGGAATTGAGATTAGATTGACAAATGTAATTGTCAATCTATTGTTCAGGTTTGGCAAGGATTTGTCCATATAAATTGTGTGTGATTGTGATAAAGTAGTTGTGTTTGTTGCATTAATGTCAATGTTTGTGCATATTGTGTTTGCATATTCACTTAAAGTCATAAATTTTGTCCATCTAGGCATTTGACCTAGGAGAACTTGAACCTATGCATTCAAGAGATCAATGCACATTGTGGTTAGAAGCCTTCTTTTCAATAGATTAGATCCATGTGTGATAGGTTAGATCCTTGACAATTGGAGTTGAATCCATAAAACTTGGGGCTTAAGCCATAAAGTTTTCTAGGTTTGCACAAAGTATGCGATAATCATCATTCCAAGGGAAATAAAAATTTGGACTAAGAAATATCATTTTTGCACATCAGAAGCTTCATTCCTCCATTGTTAGTTGTAGAGACAAGTACCCTAGCATATCATATTTAATTTTCAAAATTTCTTTTGTAGTTATTTGTCTAACTCAATCAAATTAGTTTAGTTGTGCTTTATATATTGACTTAGAATAATTAGCCTAAATTAAACTAACATGCATTTTACCATTGCAAGAGGCAAGAAGATCTTCTACATGCAATGTCACTCACAAACTTCAAGATCATTCCTTGCATGTTTATTTTAGCATTCCCCACCATGTGCAAGGTACAAATTTGGAGTGTTATATAATTATATAGATTCTTTTGTTATATTTAAATAAACCACCCTTACAAAACTTGCATGTTTATTTTAGCATTCCTCACCATGTGCAAGGTACAAATTTGGAGTGTTATATAATTATATAGATTCTTTTGTTATATTTAAATAAACCACCCTTACAAAACTTGCTTACATTTTTTTTTGTATTTTAAACATTGAAAATTTCTCCAACTTATGAAACTTATCAACATGTCCATTGCATATCAAGTGCAATTGCTAATCTATATGTTTTCGAAGATCCCCAAAGACCAAGTAATAGTAATAATGGAATTTGCACACCCATAACTTTTTTATTACACTTTTGTGACCATTTTAGCTCCAAGCCTATGTGTGTGCATCTTGTGTTGTTTTACCCTTTTTGTGTAGCCTATGTCACCCCTATCCATCCATACCCTCTTTCCCTTGTTCTCATAGCCTTGTTTAGAGTTCCTAAGTGTTTATCTTTATTTAAGTTTTATTCCCATCCCATGTCCTAACCCCACATTTAATTTTCCATTGATTTAGCCACCTTGCCCCCTTCTCAAACCTTAAAATGTGTGCCTAGAGCCATCTCATGTGCAAATCCCACCTTTTCCCATCCTAAAATATGTCTTAATGGGAAAAAACTATTGAGGACACCTACCACTAGATAGCCCTTGTTGAGATCAAGGCCCCTTGGAAAATTTAGCTCAAATTTAATTTGTAAATATTGCCCATAGTATGCCACTTAATAGGGTGGATTTGACTTTTTTTCCTACCACTATAATGTTCGAATCTAAGCTAATAATAACCAAGGCTTCTTGTAATGAAAAAATGTATACCCATGCAAATTCACATTATGTTTAGAGCTCACTTTAGCTTCTATCTCTCTTAACATCTTTATAAGTCATTTCAACCTTTACCTTAGCCTTTTTCATTTGATGGTGCCAAGTCCTTGCTTCCCATGGTTATTCTTTCCAAAACTAAAATAACAATTGTATTTATGTTATTTCATAGTGTTTGGACCTTTTCTTAGCTATAATTGTTCAAACACTAGTGTAACACATAAAAGTTCACATGACATGCTAGAGTCCTATAACAATTCATGATTTTGTGACTGTTTTTAAGTGTTTCTTCACCTACCACTTACCCAATTTGCAAGTAACCTCTCTAGAGCGAATCCAAATAGTTGCTTAACTCCCTTTTCTCCCTCCATTTGATTTATTTTGAACTAATCTTATTCTATCTTATAACTTTTTAGACTATCTCATTCTATCTTACAATTTAACAATCTCTCCTAGCATTGTACACCATTGTTACCAATATATCAAACACTTCTATAGTATCATCAAAGTGTATGTGAAGAATCCAACATTCTATTGAGTACTAAGAAAGTTTAGCAACATTCTGCAACATTCTTGCTTCCATTGTTCTCATCTTGTTGGGGGAGGTGATTTGTATTGTTATTTTTCTCTAAACTTCTTGTATTCTTCATCATTACTACTATAGAATCCTAGTTATATTTAACACTTAGGATCTCATTTCTTATTTATTAGCATCCGCACTTTCATTTTGGTTCACTATATTTGTATTTATTACTGCTCTTTCAATTCTAGACAAACTTAGAATATGAGCACACATACTTTATTTATCATTTATATATATTGGCTATTTAAGGAGGTTTAAAAGATCAACATGGGGATTGACTATTCTTGGAAAGCTCCCAAACAACTCCAACCAAACTTTCCTTTGTAGCTACATATTATTTTTGGAGAAGATATTCAATGACATGTGAGTCTGTAAATATCTTCATTTAATGGTTTTCATTTGATTGTATAGATCAAACCTTACATTTTTATTTTTGTTATCATTTGGTGATCTACATGGTAGTTTTGATTTTATTTTGACACAAGCTAGGCATGATTCTTGCTCCTATGGTGTAGACCACAACACAACACATAGATTTCCATGCTACACATTGGTGTCCATCATAGAGACTTCCAAATTTTATGTCTAGGTTCCTCTCTACTCTTTATTTACAATTTTACACTTGGCTTAATAAATCTGTAATCCAACAATATTTTTTTTTTCAGTCTTTTAACTTGTTAGAAATTTGTAATTTCTTAAGGGCAAAACACATTAAGGATCAACTAGAATAATTTTCTATTTATATTATATTATTAGTAGATTAGATTTTTTTATTATAAAGAACTGGTTGACTCCGGTGTAGTGTTCAATGATATAGTTTGATGAAGAGAACTAGTTTTCTCTTTTTTAGATTGAATTTAAAACACTACACTTTGGTGAACCTAATGTTCTTACACCTTAAACACAAAAAATAGTTCATTTTTTTTAAAAATTAACTAAAAATACGTAGTCATCCTTCTAGATTATGCATTTTCAGTCCTTTCATAAGATTCATTACTAAATCTTTTTTTTGATAATATTTGTACATCGTTATAGAAATATCAAAATATCTATCTCAAAATGCTACAACCCCAACCAATTCATGATCCAATTTCATAAAATTTTCTTATGACCGGATTGCAACAACTCCCTCCCCCTCCCACTTATATTTATCTACAAATTACTTCACCTATTACAACCTTTCATGATACAAATGTTAAACTTAATCATGAATCCACATTGAATAATGCTTCTCACTCCTAGGTACATGACTTAGATCAATACCTTGGTTCCTATCAATTTTTTTGCTGACTATCACCATTTTTTTTAAGTGAGAACATATCTTATATTATGCTTACAAGCCATTTTGATGCTCTCTATTTCATCTAAGGACTTTCTCACATGTCATATATAGGAATGTTTTCGATTTTGTATCTTCTCATGAATACAATAAAAAATAGTTAGTGAAGAAATTTTTGTGTAATCTTACTCCTAGTGTCCATTTGTCACTTAATACAAATATGGCTACCAATGTTGTACAATTTTGCATAATGAATCCTTCATCTTCAATAATGATAAGGAAACTGATCCTTTCTTATGAATTTATTCCCTATTCATAAACATTAACCTTTGTACTTTCTGCAAAGCACCTCATTACCTCACTACCCTTAGGTTTGTAGCCTTTGACCTTGTCAACCTTGAAATATATGCCTCTACTTGGAACTATTGTATCTGCTAGTGTTTCACCTCCTTATCACATCACAAATTTCATCATAAATCAACTCATGCAAAACATAGGCAACCTCCAACAACAACTTTCTTTACTATTCACTTCTTTGTATTTGATAATACCACGATACTATTACCCAATCCACCATCTCTCTTAATTCTTTCCATCTTGATATCCATAGGGTCTAAGTGGAGAGTGACATAAGTAAACTATTGTTATGTTAAAAAATATCATAATACCAAAAAATAGAAAATTATATACACATAACCCAAATAACCATTGTTCAAGGTGTCCTCATTCAAAAAATATACTAATAGGGGTGAACCATAGATGCATGTATATGCTTTCACAATGCTATGTAGCAACTTCATATTTTAAGATTAGATATTAGCAAAAAAAATTATGTAGTTGTTGAAATACATTGTATTGTAGTGGTTCAACTCACTACCAGACTATTCTATTAATTATTTTGATAAGTTTGTTAACCAATTCTTGCAACACTTCCAAGCTAACATTGGTCTCTAGGGCACATTTATTGACTTGGTGCACTATAAACAAGGTGGTCATGAAAAAGATTGACTTTATTTTATATTTCAATCTTTATTCTCACAAATTTCATATGCACTCGTTGATCATACATGCAAAGAATCTTCATTAGAAATATTTAGTCTCTAATTAGGGACACAATACTTCTTTGCATTACCCATAATTTTCTTATCTATGCATGGCCTTGTGTGATACTAGTAGACTATACGCTAATTTGAGGCATCGACCTCATAAGCTTTTGTTCTGTCATCCATTCCTTCTTCATTTAGAAACTATTAAAAAATGTTTTTTTCTTAAAATTAACACATGAAAATTTGTATATTAAACTTCAACCATGATACCTTCTACCACTCTGATCCCCTCTTCAAAACTACAAAGAAATCGAGAATTTATAATAGTATTTGAATCTCTTTATTTTTTTTAGTAGCTCCTAGATAATAACTTGGTTTAACTGTTGCCTATTCGACCCTTGGACACCAATCAACCCCTCCCACCTTATAACCTAGACATTTTTAAATTTCATATGGTTTTTGGACATAATGCTAAGTTATGTATGTGTCTTAAGCACATTGTTCACAAACTGATAAACTCTAACACAATCTAGTTATCTATCAAGAATTAAAAAGGGAACAAGTCTCTTGCTAAACCAAACCAAAATTTATAAACATACACAAACCCCTTCCCACAACATTCATAAAACTACATCAACCTTACTTCTATCCAATCCATATTAGAAATTGGCTCTAATTGATTCACTTCTCCTTTTGTAGATATGGTGGGAATGGTGCATACCCAACCTAGAAAACCTTGAGAGTGGCTTGTCCCTAAACCCATTATCTATTTTTCCCCTATTGACATGGCCATGGATATATATTGTGAGCCTCTCTATTGATAGGAAAAGGGTGTTGTACACCTTGTATAAGAAAAAGTATTTTATTATGTAAAATAAATATCTATTTGTGATGGATCTTTAAGGGATGTGTTTAGCCACATTAAATATTTATTGGGATCCACTTGTAAAGTTATATGTAACATTGGTTAGATATTTTATGTGTAGGTTGCACATTGAATTTTTTTTAATAATATAAAAAATTAGTAGCAAAAAGTAAATATTGGTGTCAATAGTTTTGTGCACTTGTGGTCTTGTCAATACTAAAATCTATATTTGCATGAACTTGAATCTATAGAAGCAAGCACATGTTTAGTAGTTGAGGTTGGCTAGTTGGTTGTTTAGCTTGGTTGTCATTTGTATTGAGCTATCTTATAGAGTGAATATATGAAGCATGGCTTGAGATGTGTGGTTGTATGGTTACCCATTATGATTGGACACGTGAAGAATGAATTGGAGATTGATGTTTCAAAATTATTCATGGAGACTTTGTAAGTGTATTCTAATTTTTAGATATTTTATGTGTGGGTTGCACATTGGAAAAAAAATAATATTAAGAAAGATTACTACCAAAAAGTAAATGTTGGGGTTAATGGTTTTGTGCACTCATGGTTTTTTCAATACCATAAGTTGTATTTGTGTGATATTGAGTGTATTAAATAAAACACATATTTAGTGGTTGAGGTTGGCTAGTTGGCTTGGCTATCATTTGTGTAGCTCTTTTGTAGAGTATATATGTGAAGCATGTCATGGGATGTGTGGTTGCATGGTTACCCAATATTCTTGGACACATAAATGATGCATTAGAGGAGAATGATGTTTTAAAAGTATCCAAGGAAACTTTGTAAGTGTATTGTAATGTTTCATTGTTGAATAATATAATGGGTGTGGATGCTTTTGGAGGCTAGTTTTTCTCTCTTGAGGGTTTTTATAGGATATAAGTTGTGTAATATTGTGGTATGTCTTTGATATTTATAAGAAATGGTTTGATAAAATTTGTGATTTCTTAACAAGTGGTATTAGAGCCATGCTTGTGGTTAAGAGAGTTGAGCGATCCTTGCATTTATTTAACCTTTACTTGAGTAGATTTGATGCAAACTTAAAGTCATAATAATGTTCGAGAGATTTCAAAAATTTAAAGGTATGAGTTATGTTGTACAAGTTGTGAGAGTTATATATTTGGGGTTTATAGATTTATGGTTATTTTTATAGATGTACGATTTGAAAAAGATTTAGTAAAATAATCTTTTTTTGGGTGTTCACCATGAGGGTTTCGTGGGCTAAGTTTTAGAAATGACCTTCTGGGACAAAATGGATCTCACCATTATATCCATTAGGCCCAAGAAATAAATATTTACATAACATTTGATCTATTTTAGCTAGCAAGGTCTAAGAGAAAAAAAAAAAACATCCCTTGTTTGGTCGTACTATCATACAGTTTATAGAGAGAAAAAAAATGTTAAAAATTCTTTGCATAATGGTTGAAAATAAAATTGAATGGGGTTAGGGGGTCCATAGACCACTATACCTTAGTGCAACATAAAAGTACATTGAAAAAATATTTAATATTATAAAAACTTAGTAGCAAAAGTAAATAATGGTGTCAATAGTTTTGTGCATTTGTGGTTTTGTCAATACTACAATTTGTATTTGTGTGAACTTGAATCTATGTAAGCAAGAACTTGTATTTTTGTCTTTAGACATTGCTACAATAGAACTATTGCAACTAGGTGGTTGGTTTCCAAGGTTTCCTACTAGGTGATAATTTTTCTTTTGTGGGTTCTCATGAAAATGAAAGTATTTTTGTAGGTTTTCTATAGGTACCTATTCCTACTCGCATCCCACACACTTCCAAGCCTTCCCATCCTTCCTATCACCATTTTATTTTATTTTTCCATCTTCTCATCTCCCCATTACCTCCTTGCAAGCCTTTTCTATATTTTTGAGCCATTCCTACTTGATTCATTTCAAAGCATTCACCAATCATCTTAGAATTTTAGAATTTTATATCTCTAAACCCTACTCTTCCATTTCAATTTTTCCATCATAGTTTAATTTTTTACATGTAAACATGTTTTCCCTTGGTATTTTGTGAATGCCAGCCTCCATTTGCCATATTTTAAAGGTCCAAGGCATATTCCTACCATACCTCCATGAAATATATTTAGAATTGAGGTTTCTACATACCATAATGTTCACCTTCTAAACTCCAAAACCCATATTGACCCATTAATAATTATGTTTCTAAAACCTTTCTTACATAATTTCTTGTCTTTGTGTGTTTATATGAACCCTAGAGTATGAACTAGTAGGTTTTAATGGCTATGGAATGATCATTTTTTTTTTACTTTTTTATTTCATAGTTCACAATTTAATTCCTTTTTTAAATAAAATTTCCAATGTAGATCCATTTTTGAAATTCTATAAGGGGATTGAGTGAGGTAGATTGTAGGTTTCACATTGGCAAATTTGAGATTGGAGGTAATTTTTTTTTTTAAATTAAGGGCTAAACAATTTTGACCCAAAGCTATGAACTGGTGAGGTCACATATGAGGGACCTCATCCCAAATTTAAACACTCAATAATAACACCCCAGTGGGGTTTGAACCTTGATGGAGGGAAAAAAAACACCAAAACTTAACCATCACACTATGCCAATATCAACATGATTAGAGGTAAATTTTTGAAAATATTTAAAATATCATTTTTTTGTAGAAGGTTACCAGGCCTTAAAATTGATGATATACCCCCTCCGAAATTTTTAGGTCCTCATTTGATAGAGACAAGACTACCTTCTTGGCTACTAGAAGAGGACAAGGTCACCCTATAGGCTTCCAATTATCCATTTCCAGTTATAAATGATTAAATTTTTATTCCAAATAAATATGAGAGGTCCACAAAAACTTTCCAAGTCCTTCCAGGCTTAGAAATTAGACATTTACTAGATGATTTTGCTCCATTTTATCATTTTATCTCATCTTTTTTTTTTCAAAATACCTTTTTAGATGGTTTTCATGTCTCCATTATTGATCAAGATAAAGAAATTAAATGATACTTTAACATACTATAATCATTGATTCATTCTATGTTTAGACCTCAATCAATCCATCTTCTAGGTGAAACCATTGCAACCTTCCATTATGTATGCATTGTTTCAATCACACTCAATAGGTCATTAAAAGTTATAGTTAATTACTAGTCTTTCGTTTGACAATGATAGGTGGGGATCTCTAAAAATTGAGATACTATTATAAAGGTCCTTCTCAAATCTCAAGTCTCTATTAGCACTCTAGATAATGTTGCTCCATACATTATGATCATGATAACTATAAAAAATAGACATTATAATAATATAGATCATTTTTTCTAATGGTAGCCATGTTATTTTATGATGTAGGAGCATCCTTGAATGTAAATCAATCCCATATCAACCAAAAAAAATTCTTTTCTTGCATTTCATTTAGTAGTAGTTTCAACAGTTGATTCCACATTCTACCACATTGTCATTTTCTAGCTCATGGAGTAGGATATAACATTACACGAGGTTATCTACATCATATCCACATTGTAGGATGTTTGCATTTGTTTACAAAAAAAGTTATCGCTCTTAGAATTTCACTGTTAATTCATAGTAAGAGCATTTGGGGCCGAATTGGTCCAAAATTATTGTGCAGACCCATTTTGGAGCGTATGAAACTTAATGAAGCATCATACAACCATTTTGGGTCCAAGGGGATTTTTCTTGGAGATCCACAATACATTTTGTTTTTTGAAGGATTATCTCTAATGTTTAAGGCCGACCTACACGCTTGATCATTCATCAGGGTTTGTAAACCCTTGAGGCTGACACAAACCATTATTGGAGCTGGAGAATCATATTTAAGATAATTTGTAATTCATTGTGAACTAGTAATCAATAGTTAGATAGATAGATCACAAGTAATTAGGATTAGTTGTTTGAATAAGGCCTTGGCCAATTTTAATGTTGTAATGCCCCTGCAACATGCTTGTGAGCCCTAGTTGTTCCACAGACAAGGCATATGATGCATGTAAGATTTCCAATTAATGATTCAATAAAGATATATGTTTGCTGAGTGTCTTCTTGTGTTATTTCCACTATGTTGACTCTAAACTGCATGGTTGGACAGTTCTTTTTGCACCCTCCATCCGTGGCTGCACCATTTTATCCAATACATTACCAAATTCATAGTATCTATAAAATAATATTTTGACCAAATTTTCTAAAGACAACTTTAATATCTTGGTACATATGATATCACTTTTTCATTATTTCCCATATTTTATTTCTATTTTCCAAGTCCTACATGTGTCCATATAACATAGTTTGTCTAAGTTTTAAATCTATATGGTATTACCATGTCGGTCATTAATTAAGGTTAGGCTAGTTGAATATAGTCTTAGGTAGCTTTAATTTTCACACTTTATTTATGGTCTTAATTTGCACACAACCACACAAGTTAAATAAATAAAAGGGTCATATTTTTTATCCTCTGATTATAAATTTTTAATACATATAATGACCTAATAAATGATGAGAGATTCAAGAGGTATTCGTTTTTTTTTTCCTCTTTTTATTCACCATAGATAGAGAATTTACATATTTCAACTAGTAGATTTAAATTTTTGAACATAGATGAAAGAAAGTTAAAAATAATCTAGTATGCATTCTACATATAGATAGAAAGCATCGCCATACTTCTTTCTTCCAATTTGAAGATATATCAATAACCCTAGTATTGAAAAATTAGGTTTCATTAAGCTAATATTATTAGACGAGGTTAAGTTGTTTCTTAGGTTCAATATAGATTGGAGGAGAAGTTACAAAATAATTGTGGTGATTAGAGTTTATTAAAAATTAATACAACTATATTTTTTTTTTGGATCTAGTGTCCCCTTATGTGTCTCCTCATGATGCGCTAGATATAATTGTATAATTAGAGGCAATGAGATATATGTAGTCGTCAATTTTTGAACATTTTAAAAATTATAAGAGTGTATGATGTATGCCACCTAGTGGTCAACTTGAGGATTTTTAAATTATCAATAAGGAAGGTTTTGAAATATTGAAGAAATATCCATATTTATGTATATAAAAATAGTAGATCACATAAATTATGCTCTTGAAGGCTTCATTGATAAGTTAATAAAGAGTAAAGGGAAAAATGATTTTGATAATTCTTACCATGAACTTAAGGATTTGATACCATTTTTTTATGATGAAACAAAAAAGATTATCAATTGGATTTATATTGAATATGTTGAAAATAAGAGAGTGGAGTTTGATCCCAAATACAAGGTTTCTTATCATAAAATTGAAGGCTCTCTTGAGACCACAAAGATGAAAATAGATAGGGTAAATGTGCTCCCTTTAGAACCAAAGCCTACTATAATACAAATAGTTAAATTAGTAGATAAGAAGGGTGATCTTGCCCCTTCACCATGATTTATTGATTTATTGATACTTCAATTATGTTAGAACTACCACAATTTAAATTTACCCATGAAGAGAAAGAGGGAAAATTATCTCAACCATATGGTAGAATGCATTGCTAAAATTGGTAGTCAGAAAATAAATAGTGGAGTAATCATTAACTATAAAATAAGAAAATGTTACAGATTTTCCTCTAATAGATTACCTAATGATCCAAAGTGCAGGTGCATTTGTTCCTCCAAAGAACACATTAACAATCCAAGTTGCATCCCTTGGAAAAGAAAGTGGTAAGAGTTCAAGTCCTCTAATAATTCATACATTAATGCTACAAGTATTGAAATAATAAATTCTTAAGATGTTAGAAAAATTATTGTGATGAATTTTTAGTTGATGACGCCTTTCTAAAGACTATGGAGTTTCAAGTTTTTCTTATTAATCATTAAAATACAAGAGAAAAAGGTCTTGGAGGAAAAGATAAAGTTAAATGAACTTCTAGGACGTGATGTGTAGGTGCAGCATATGAAACTCAACTTACCAAAAGAGAGAATAGATTCCTTTACTAAATGATCTCATGAATGCTTCACTAAGATTAACTAGCCTTATTTTCATTTAAAGAAATAATCTACTACTCTTTAGAGTATATCACATTAATTAATTTAAAGTGTTTTAGTTGGAAATAATCGAAGTTATCCAAATGGGAAAAAAATGAAAATGAAATATATTTCTATTGTTTACTGGAAAATAAAAAAATATACTTGATGAGTGAAAAGTAGAAACAAAAATTGATAAAAAAAGGAATCTTGTACTAAAACTTGAAGCTCACTAGATCAAATGCCAATGCTATGAGTTGAACATCTAGGGGATGCACTATATTGCTATATGGAAAAAATCACTAAAGTATGAATTTTCGTAGGAAAACATATTTTGTTCTACTCAAGAATAAAACTAAAAGTGACGAGTTGATCAATAATGGAAGACTAAATTGAAATACCAAATATTGAACTATACTATTACAATTAAAGTAAAAAATTGACAAAGAAGGAGAGGGAAATATACCTCCAAACTCCAAGGGGTTTAATATATCCTCAATGAAACTAAAGAGAATAAAAAAATTGTTTTTATGGTTGTATGAAGCTTGTTTTCAGGTCAAGCCCTAGGGTTGGCTTTTTAGACCCCACAAAAAACCTATTTATTTTTAATAATAAAATGGAAAATACTAAATGCAATGCAAATATAATATTAGTGAAACTATACTAAAATGATAATGCTAATGAGTGAATCATTTCATCCCAAAATGCCTAAGGTAATAGTATAAATGGATTCAATAGTAGTAACAATGAAAAAATAGAAGAATTTGGAGCAAAAAATATAAAATAATATCACCTCACATATGCTTTGTAGGAGAAAAATAGAGATCATTATGCTTGTTGCAATATTTATACTACTAATGAAGACAAAAACCACCCCAATCCACAACTCACAAAATAATAGATATTAAACAAAGAGGGAAACCATTTCAAATCAAATCTAAAACTTCTTTCATTTAAATTTATTCAAATACAAATTGCTCAATACATTTTTAAAATCAAACTTCCATAAATGTTCTCCCTGTAGCTTCTTGTTGTTGCTCCAAAGCTCTCTTGTTGCTGTTTAGACCTTCACACAACTCCAAAATCTTTGCACCTCTCACACACTAGTGCCTTGTCTTTCCTTCAATGGTGTTGCTCAAACCTGCAACCAAAACCCCCAATGAATACCTCTACAGAGGTATTTTCCTCCTTCCCCTTCCTCACAAACTTCTTCCCACGTTTTTCTTCAAAAACCCCTAAAAAATGCATTGAAAATTATCAATTATTGCCCCAGAATGGGTGCCCCATTCTCCCCAGGAATATCTATCCATATTCTAAGTTTACGAAATGTTAAATGAGACATTTTAAGCATCCATTAACTCCTGCAGGTGCTGTATTTACTCCTAGAGGCATTTTTCTTGGGCATTTTAAAATATCTAAAATCTTGATTTTTTGTCTCTTTTATGCTCCAAACGCCCCCCACATTAATTATGCAATAGATAAATAGTTAATGAAGGAATAAAAACTGATATTTAATTTCCATGACCTTCATAATACCCTTCCACAATAAAATTGATCAAATTGGTACTCTAGAAGAGTCAAATCGGGTGCTGATAGGCAAAAAAAATGAAAGTTCTTTGATTCACACAAAAATTGGTGTGTAAGCATGGAATAGTACCCCATGGACCCCTGAAAAAGGATTTTACACCAATCCTCCAAAATCATGAGATATTAAACTTTTCATAAATTGTTGACAATTTTTTAACAAATTTTCCGCATTAAAATCTCCCAAACTGAAAAATGTATGACTTTAATTCTTTTTGCATATTTCACATGCCACCACCATGAATAACCCTACCAAATTATTTTACTCCAATCCTTACGAGTTTTCGAGAAATAATTTTCAAAAACTACTTATGGAGCCTTAAAATGATGATTTGACAAAAACTGATTTTATGAAAATTTGAACACAAAAAGAGCTTTCCAAAGCTAAGAGATGCCAAATAAACCCCAATACACACCAAAATTGAAATTCAAACTTGAAGCCTATTTTTGGTTGATGCCGATTGCTAGTCTACCGAGATGCTTCTACATCAACTACACTTCTATGAGTTTGATAACACAAAATAACCTTCACATCAAGTATATTGTTGGTAATATTCCACAATATTGTTAACAATAGAGAATAGATTGCAAGAGAGTGTTGGAAGATGAATTACTCTAAGTGGGGGGGTGAATAAGAGTAATGTACAATTTTTCAAACTTTTGACTTCAAGAGCAAATAACACAATAACCTTGAGACAACTTTATGAACCCTCTTAAAATTGCAAGGTGAATTCTAATACATCAAAGACTTTTAGCAGAATGACAGATTGATAAAAGACTTACATAACAATGTCAAAGCATGATATTGATTGTTCATATAAACTTGATTGAACAATTCCTTTGAATGCTTTATTTCCACAAGACTTCAAGTATACTTTAAACACTTTTATAACATAATGAAATGTTTAGTCAAGTATCATAGCATTGCATGAATTTTAATGACAAATGCCAGAATGAAAACATTATCACTTAAGCACATTGGTTGAAACACAAATGCACAGATTTCACCACATAACACATTACTTTCCTGAGTGGAAAAACCCTCTTGGGGTATAAAAA
This sequence comes from Sequoia sempervirens, assembly GCA_007258455.2. Lineage (NCBI taxonomy): Eukaryota > Viridiplantae > Streptophyta > Pinopsida > Cupressales > Cupressaceae > Sequoia > Sequoia sempervirens. The sequence goes on from VDFB02113258.1 coordinate 66,090, forward strand.
ACCACTCAAATAATTCCTTTTATTATTAGAGCACCAACTCAAATAGGAACACCAACTCCATTATTACTAGAGCACCAACCCTTTACAGTTTAGGAGCACCAACTCCTTTTATAGTTTAGGAGCACCAACTCCTTTTCTCAATTTTGAATAATATCAATGATTCAAAGGGTTTCTCTGTTTTAATAAAACCTTTTACAAAAACTGACTGGTATACACAATACCTTAAGAATTCAAAAGAAAATTAGAATCCTTAAAATATCAGGTATAGCAGTACTGCCTCTCAAATATTTTCAATATTTCAAATACATATAATCAGATTGGCTTAAAAGCCGTCTCTATTTTTCTTCTCACACCATACTAGTTTGAAGACCTTTGAATGTATATATATATGCACATAAATAGTGTCAAACTGATTTCCAACTGTCTTTCTTATAACTAATTTTCAAATCTATGAATGCCATTAGGGTTTCCAAACAACCCTTTACAATGGTAGCATTTTTTCTTTTCTTTTCAAAACAATAATAATTCTGTTTTTCCTTTCAAATCTTTCTATATCCGAGCAATGGCTAAAAGCCATGCTTATCAATGTAAACTTGTGTAAATCACCGAGACTCTCGAGCTCAAACTCGAGTAATAAAAAAAATTGAAATGCAGTTATTTACAACTGCTTTTGTATTTTCTTTTCAAACCAAGATTTTAAAAGAATACTGAACATATTTACCGTTTTTCAAAATGCTGAATCATAAAAGAAAGAATGAGAGCAAACTAAAAAACGTTTTGCAATCTTCTTGCAATCTTCATTTTGAAATGACAAAGATATTGTCAAGATTTACCTTATTTTATGTTGGCCAGATGTCAAACAAAAAATTCAAGAATACCTTCATTTCCAGCTACGAGACAAACAACTACCTTGCAATTCCTTCCTTCACTTCAGCTAACTCAAACAAGAATCTATCAAAGTCTCAAAACTAACTCTGCAAATTTTGGATGGCGGCTAGGGTTTCACCTTCAAAAGAATGATAATTACAAACTCGTTTTTCCCTATTCCAAATACCAAATCCAAGTGTATAATGATTTCAAATCCGAACGAAATAATATTCTATATCATTTGAAATCCGTGTGATGTCAACAACACAAATGATAACTTTATTATTGCTGTCGACACATGAGTCACTGTCCACATGACCTGTTTACCACATGAAGCCATAATGCACTTTGACTGACAATTCATCAAGTGTAAATGCCACGTAATGAAACAATGAACCCAATGTCACAATAACAAACCATGTGAAACACAAGAAGCCCGATACCATGCTATGTGAGATTCAATACAATGTCATCGCCATGTTAAATGTAAAAAAGTCCGATATAGTATCACCTTAAACATTGTTGCCAAATAAACATTTAGCCTGATGATAATTTAATATCATATGCAAAATGTGAAGGGCTCAATCAATAATGGAAGAAAAATGCTAAGCCAAAGTCCAAGTATTCACCTTTGTGTATCAACCAAGATGTATAAGAATGTGTGCTAGAAAACTTCACACAAGGTGAAGCACATCTTTTTAAATACCTTGTGAATACAAACAAATCTTATAGCTGAATTTCAACATTACCTTCATCTGTGTATGCCTTATCAATGCCATGCAATCACTAAAATCTGAACATACCAATGTAAGTGCCAACCAATATCATTGAACCAATCTAAGTGTCAAAATAACATGATATCACCTGATCATCAACCTCATGTATATATTCTCTGCACATGAATCCAACATGAATAGTACCACAAAACAAAACTGAAAGTATCCAAAACACCGTCCACAAAGTACTGAATTAGTCCAACCAAAGTAACAAAAAATTGAATAATGCAAGAGTATCCAAACTGAACTGAGATCATTATAAATACAACTGAATAGACTACTAAAGATATCATTAGATGTAAACCAACCAACACATGCATAACTACAACCAACACAACAATGTAGACCATATGTGTATCATGTATTACCCAAGCCAATCAATATGTACCAAAAGCTGAAATCTGAGACCATGTACATCAACTGTGGTCAATATCAATATCACCAAAGCCTGTTTTGACATTAAGGACAATCAATCACAATAATCAACTGAAAGCCAACAGAGAGATCCAAATTTTTTTGAGAGAGTGATATAAGGAAAAATAAATAATAAATGGGTCAAGAGAGGGAAGGAGGTAGGTAAGAATTCAAATTCTCTCTAGAGTGGTTATCTACTATCTAGAAATGTGTTTGAGGTTGAAACACTTCAGAATGGTTGAGGATTGATGAAATATCATGGGAAACTAGCACATCATATGGATGTTGACACATCACACTAGTTTTCAAACATTTCCAACTAGGAATAGTCTAAATAGTAGGATAACACCTGAAACACAAGGTCAAAGAAAATAATAATAGAAAAGATACAAATTTGGCACTAAGAGGGAGAAGGCAAGGATAGAGGGCTAAAAATAAATAAGGGAATGGGCACTAAAGTGCTTGTGAAATACAATGTGAAATTGCAAGAGTATGAAAATTTGGATGTTACAACAAGATAGTATAGAAAGTTCAAAGAAATCCCTAAAGTTTGAACTATAAATCTTGATCAAGGAAGATTGATGGTTAGGAATGTGGATGCCTTCTACTACTAGGATCGAGCATATTTAATGCCATGGTCTTTAAAATCATCAAGAGGAAAAATGAAGAAATATTTAGTAGCTTTGATGAACCATTTAAATTATTTTATGGTGACAATTTTGATATACATAAATAAGCTTTAGCAATATAGGGAGTTTCCTTTGTAAGGGAAATTCCATATGTTGAGTGTTTTACATAGTGATTATGAAGAGAGTAGGGAAGGTTTTTACCTTAGATTTTGCTACCCTTATTGCACATACAACACAATTTAGTGATGATACTATAAAGAGGCTAGACAAGGAGAATGAAGAGTCTAGAATAAAAATATTGAAGCTAAAACATGCCTTGGCTAATGAGAAGGTAGTGGCAAATAAGATGAATAAAAAAAGCAAGGCTTGGAAAGAAAAGCACTATCACCTTCACTTAATAAACCAAAGGATAGTAATTAAATTAACATAAGGAAGTGATTAGATTGAAGGGCCTCATATTAAAATCAAAAGAAATTGAGTCTGAAATAAATTTAAAAGCCCAACAATATTTAAAAATCTAATGAATAATATATTCAATGCCAAAACTCAAAACCTAATAAGAATGGATAATGTAATTTGGACAAGCCATGAATATATTACTAAGGCATTTAAAAAATGAGGGCTTTGACATAGAACTAGAAAAAAATTAATGTTAAATGGCTACCTTGGGTGTTCCCAATGAAGGATATTGATAAGAATATACATTTTTCCAAGGGAATCCCTCAAACATTAAATGTCACCTATAAAGTAACCAATTTACTTCATGGTATTGCTACATTAATGGAAAAATTAAAAATATACTTAAAAATAAATTTCTAAGAATTTTAACTTTTGATTAAATTAGGTTTCATAGACATCATGGATGCAAAAAAAAAAACAAGGCCATGGGATTTTAGAAAAAGATTTAAATAATTTAGTCTCTACTTTTATAGTGACCTCCTCACCAACTATGGATAGTGTTAAATAAGACATCAAATGGATAAAGTCATATAATGAGAGGTTACGATGAATCAATTCATTAAAGATACAAAAATAATGTTAGATGCTTGAGCTATGAAAAGAGTATGATCAAAGAAAAAAATCATAAATCTTGATTGGCTTGTAGTTGAAGAATGAGAGTGGGTATAATATTTTAAGGAAAATTATTGAAGGGTTTTGAATTTTTTATTTTTTGTTGTGTAGAAAAATGTACTCCTTTACATTTTCACACTATGTTTGGGTCCCTTAATTAATTGGACTTAATTAAGCTTCTAATTGCCTAAATTATGCATTCCTAAGCTTTATTATTCCCGTTTTCCAAAAGGGAAACCAACATTAAACAAATGCTAACATTATTTTAAACACCTTGGAAATTGTGTGTCTTGGATTTAGGTCCTAGGACCTATTCACCCAAGGGTGAATGGGTCCTCCTTAAGTCCTAAGTCCTAGTTTTTAATATGTTTTTGGCAGAATTTTAATGATTCAAATTCAAGTTTCAAATGTCGACTTATGGAATCTAAATTTTGAGAAATTAGGTAATCACTTATAAATACATAGTCATTTTATCAATTCACATCTAAGTTGCATAATCAAGAGATCATATGAGAAAATATTATTGTTAAGAGCATTGAAGAGCAGATTTATCAAGCATCTACAACAACAATCAAGATCATATCATCATGTCAAAGTCATGTGTGTTCATATTATGTTTTGGAGCTAACATTGTGATGTAGGTTTCAAGCATTCAAGTGTCAAATCAAGCTATCATTCAAGCCAATTCATGCAAGATCCAATCCTTAGAGAAAAGTGTTGGACTCCAGTCCTCTAAAGGCAGCCATTAAGGGTTCAGTGAGTTGTGACATAACCTTTGTTCATTCATCATTCCTGACATTTGTCATTATCTTTCATGATCAAGGTTTAATTACCAAACTAGGGTTTGACCAAGGCAAACCCCCATTCACCAAAAATATATTTTTTCCCTCTCTTTGTTTTTGCAAATTTGCAGGTGAAGAAGGATTAAAAGTTGGATCAAAAAAGCAATTTTGCAAAATTATCAAAGTTGTCAAGCCACGAAAACTCACCTACATAATTTATTTCTAACTTTTTGACAGTGGAATCTGGAGGAATCAAGAGTGTAAATCCAGGACTTGAGGACTATGAAAGTAGATTTTGGAACCCTACTCTGAGATCCATTCACCCTAGGGAAAATCTATCCCAGAAGGACACTCAACAACCACTTTTGGTGATGGGTGCACAATATTTTACCCTTCTTAGGCCTGTTGGAAGATTGTTGTTTCTATTTATATTATGCTTTAAATTTGCATTTCAAGTTTTACATTGCACAATTGAGTTCATTAAGCATTTTATTTTCATCTCCTCAAAGTGCATTTTAGTCATATTTCTATCATAAGGGAAACATCAGATCCCTTGATAGGGTTGACTCACCTAAGGGTTGAAAGTCAATCCTACCTTTGGGAGATCTCTTTTACTAATGAGATTAGAAGAAAGATAAGTGAGTCATACATTACAAGACATGCATATATCCCCCCCACCAATTCACCACCTATTTTTCTTTGCTTTATTTTGGTGAACCCGACATTCCTAAACTATAAACTTTCTGATTTGGTAGTCCTCTAAACCCTAGATCTAGATTTTGCATTGCATTAGTTTGTTTTGTATTTCATTTAGGGTTTCAAAACTGCATTTTGCATCATTTAAAATTTTATTTTGCATCACTTAAATTCAAAAAAATCCAAAAATATTGCATAAATATTACATACATCTTACATGTTAGTTGTATTAAGAGTGTTTCTCAATCCTTTAGACCAAAATTTCAATTAAATTTGCATTTAAAAAGTTATCATTTTGTTCACTTTTTGTCATTAGTTGCATTTTCATTCATACATCAACATCTAGAAAAATTTGTCACAGTAATCATAGTCTGCAACCTGAAACAAAGAACACAAACAATAAACTAAAAAACTTAGATTTCAATTTTTAAAACCTTTGTGCAAGGACCCATTTGCCCTTGGGTGAATCTATCCTTGCATAGGTGTCCTGATAGAATTTTGCGCGCATTACGGTCTCTGTTTTAACTTCCTATTTATGCTATTCAAACCGTACTTTGAAATTCTAAGAAATTTTTCTTGCATTTGCAAGAAAAGTGTTAGTTTGCTTGATTCATTGCAAGTTCATGGAAAAATTGTTGCATTTCAGTATTGAAAATCATCAAATTTGTAGGACAATTATGTTAATTTTTTGAAGCATTGCATATTTTGGATAGATTAGTTCTCATTTTTGCACAAATAAAAGTATGTTTCCTTTTCAAACATTTTGTTTTCATAGAGTATCACATGGTTTGTATGATTCTATTTTCCCTATTTATGGGAAAAATTTAGGAAAACAAAATAAAACCTTTGACAAGCATGTTAGTTACTCTCATAATATCTATCAGATTTGTAAGACTGTCATAACACAAGAGGATGCAAGCATAGACAATCATGACAATCACAATTATTCTTCACCTAATAACTCCTATTTTTGATGAAGGTATCTTGGTGAAAGGAGGTACAATCATTGAGCGTCATGAGAATCCTGTTCATCTCCCTCCCACTACCCCTCTTACTAGGAAAGGTGTCCTCTTTTATAAAATTGTTTCAAAAGACCAATTGAGGAATTGTGAAGGAGATAAGGTTGCCTTAGATCCTCCACCTTTACATCAACCAATTGTCCAACCAAAGAAAAAAGAGCATAAGCATTACAAATCCAAGAAACATAAGATCCATGATCCTCTTGAACATCTACATTATCTATTACAACTATCCAAGATTGAGCATGATTTCTATATGCTTTTACATTGAGGATTAATTGAGTTACCACCTAAACTTGAACAATTAAAAAAGAAACAAAGTGATAAAAATGGACCAATTTGTGCATATCATAGAATATTTGGACATCATATTGATGATTATCGTGATTTATAGAAGCTAGTAAGAAAATTTGAACCCCCTAGGGATTCAAGTTGATTAAAGAATGCACACACTTTTCTCCTTGCCATGTGATAGTTTTAGAATCATATCATACATACTATTACATGTATTACATTTAACGCAAATCATTTCCATATTGCAAGGAGAAAATTCTCATCATTTATCTCAGCTCATCCTTATCCCACATTTGGGGGGCAAGGGGCTAGATAGCCTTGTCATAGTTTAGCACTCGTTGTTGCCCCTTTGGCTAGTCACCCGCCTTTCGTATATGATGAATGAGATTGGGATGCAGATGAATTGCTATAGGTCAGTGCACATGTGCTATATGGATTATATCCAAGGGAGTTTGATCTAACCATTTTCAATCAAACTCCCTTAGATGAAACCCCTCTAGGCTTAAGTCATTAATTTTTCTAAAAACATGTGATTTTGGAAAAAAAAAAAAGGATGTCTCACAAGTGGGGTACACTATCACACGATCAACCACTTAGAATAAAAATAGTACATGAGTAAGTTTAAGCTACCCATAGGATTGAAAATATTGTTACTACAATTTAATTATTATTTATGCAACCTCTATGCTCCTCATATAGTGATACCTTAAATTTCATTGATCTAAAAATCTCCCAAGCTCTTTTATTTTTTATTTTTTATTCTTTAACTTTGTTCTTTTGTTATTTTCCCACTATTGGAAGTAATACCTTCAACTAGGAAGAGGAGTATTAGAGGTAATAAGCTAGGTCCTTTTGGATAATATAATCCCAATAAACGCTTACCACACTTTAGATTATTTGTATCTTAGACATGAGGATTCCATTTACTTTACATAGATTAGTTTGATGTTAGTATGTTAGTCTAAAATAGTTATAAGAGTTAGTGATTTGATTGCTCTAACTTTGGTACATTTAATACCAAAACTTAAATTTAGGATATAATAATTTTATTTTATTTATATTAGATCATTTTATTACAAGCAGTCATTCTAAAATAGTAATACATTCCTCTTGAAAACACTAAAATAAGTAAGCACATTTAAAAAAAGAGTCAACATACTATCAATCAAACCAAATGACAAAAAATCATTCATTATCATTATTGTATTCAATAATCAACATTATATCAAAAAAATAAACAAGCATCCATTATTAAGTATAGCTCATGAAAATAGTTATTTTAAATACAAATGAAACAAAAAAAATGATTAATTAGCTAAAATTATAATTTTATGTTTTAATTAAGAGTTTTCCTGTTGTCATGTTAATTTCTAAAAGGGAAAACAATTTGTCAATTTGCTGAATTTAGTATCTAGGTTTATATTTCTATCATAGAGTAGCTTCATTCTATCGCATGCAATCATATCCACTAAAAAAAATACTTATTTATTGTAGTGTAGGAAAAGTATCCCTTTTTCAACTTAATTTGGGAATAATTGATAATAAAATGAGCTTAATGATTCCTTAATTTAGTGTTGTAATATGTGTTTTATATATTCACATTAAGTTTAGGGCCCTATTAAATAAAATGGACTTAAATTGTGCCTTGTTTTTGGTGTTGTAAGGTGTACCTTTACGCTTTCACATTAATCTAGGGATTTATTAATTGATTGAGGTTAATTTGCCTTAATTGGACCCTTTAATTCAAATCCATACCTAATTAAATGCAATTTCTAAAGAGGAAAACCCGACATTCATTAATGCCATTTCACAACACTTAACTTTGGAAGATGTGTGTCCTAGGTAAGTGACCTAGGGCCCATTCACCATAAGGCGAATGGGTCCTCACTTAGACCTATGACCCTATTTTTACATAATGTTTAACATTGTCTGATGTGTGTCCTAGGTAAGTGGCCTAGGATCCATTCGCCCTATGGTGAATGGGTCCTCACTTAGACCTAGGACCCCCATTTAAAATATATTTTTGGTGTTATTTTAATGATTTCAAATATACAATTCAATGTTAGCTTGTGATATTTGAATTTTGGGAATTAATCTTAAGATATGTATAAATACAAGGTTATTTCACTAAGTTCATCCTAGAATCCTATAAGCAATCAAGAGTACTTCATAAGAGCATTATAGGGGCATTCAAGATCATTTTCAAAGCATTTCAAGGGCATAATTATTGAAGATTATTGCAACAATCAAGATTCCATTGTCATGTCAAAGATTTATTGCATCATGCATGCTATTTGAGCTAATATGGTGATGTAGTGTTCAAGAGCTATTCAAACATATCAAAGGAATTGTTTCACATCAAGTTTCATGATCAAGATCTACATTCATTGAGGCCACTTCTTGCTAGTTTGCAGATTTGTTATCCAAGGTTTTAAATAAGGTTTGGCGAGTTGTTGCATTGATTTGTTCATTCACCATTCCTTCATGATTTTCTATTTCATTTCAAGGTTTAATTACCAAAACAGGGTTTGACTAAGGCAAACCCCCATTCACCTGACAAACAACATTTTTATCTCTTTGATGTGTGATTGCATATTTTAGGTTGAAGATCATTTGAAGAGAAAAATTGGAGAAAATTGCAAAGTTGTCAAAGTTGCAAGAAAAGTTGTCAAATCACGAAAAAATAAAAATTGACTTACAAAATTTATTTCCAGTTGTCCGATAGTGAACACCTAGAATATGAGAGTGCAGACTGAGTAGCGAAGATCCTAGAAACTAATTTTTAGGAACCCTAGCCAGGACCCATTCGCCATAGGGTGAATGAGTCCTCAATGAGCTTCAAAAGGAGACTTTTGGTGAAAGGTACACATCAATTTCCCCTTTCTAGATCTTCCTTTTGATTATTTTTTCAGTTAGGTTTTTTTATTGTTCTTCATTTGCATCATTAACACACATTTTGAATGAAACTAGAGAAATAGGTGCATCATACCCTCATTGTTTATCAATCCATTTTGACAAAACCTAATTTTTTATGTTTCATTTTTTTTAGTATTAGATAAATGAAGGTTTTTCAAAGGGCCAAAACCCTTTTACTTGGGATAAATACAATAAGATATTAAAGCCCCTAAAATGGTTGAGAAATAATAATAATTAACAACAACAAAATGGTTGAAAACTGATGGAGAATATAAAATTTCCCACAAAATAAAAGATTAAGAATGATAGCACAAGGGTGCAACCAACCTACTACAAGAATCACATGTAGTTGAAGATAAAGATGTGAAGAATCATATCATAGTGTCTAAAATCTAACAAAATCCAAAAATAATTGAATGTTATCCATAGCCTTATCTATAGGATGAAAATTAGAGCCCTTAAATTTATCCAATTAACAAACAACAATGTTGAACTAGGCATATAACTAGCCAACAAGGGTGATGTAGAAGCATTATCATTGGCATTAGAGAAAGGGGGACCACAAATAGTAGGGGGTTGTCTGTTGGAAATACAAAGCCTTGCAACATGAGCATGAAGTGTAAATGGATTGTGTTGGCTATTCCTGTGTTTTCATTGATGTCAACATGGTGACAACTATATGGGAAGTTTACTTAGTTCACTAGAAGCTATTCTCTACCATTAGTGTTCCTTTTTGATGAACCAGTGCATTGGTTTTTGAGTCTGAAATTCATTGCAAGAAAATATATGACTCTAATATCTTAACCATGTTATTATGTCTCATTCAGACAACTATATCCTAGATCTTGAGAAGTTTTGTGTGGTGAGCATAAATTATCATTGCAAGAGTTTAGCCCTGTATTCCACTGTGTTTCTCTGCTCAACATATCAGTGTGGGAAACTCCACATTTTCCTAAGAAGAACATTCTAATGCTGTGGTTCTAATGGTAGTCTCCATGATGGTAGTATGATGAGAAATTGATGTAATATCATATCTGAAAGGTGTTTTCTTTGAGGATTCTATGTTGGTTTGGAGTTTCTGTGGTTTAGTCCTAGTCTTGGTTGACCTAATGTATGACATACATTAAGAAGACTAAATATACTTTGTGGATGTTTTATCCTCGCTGACTTGATATGATGCACTACATGTATAAAAATGTCTTAAATCTTGTATGGTGCCAACAAGAGTGTTTTTGATTGTTTTGCTTTCATCTAATTAGGCTGACCTAATTGATGAATGAGATATACTTGTATATATATGTAAGACTCTTTGAAAGATAAAGTGGGGGTGTGTTATATGTGGAGAAGTGCGAAGGTGCAAATATGGAAGAAGGAAGAGAAGTGTGGTGAAGTGCGAAGAGGATCAAGGGATATGTGATCATGCGAGCCTAAATGCTTTATCAGTTGAGGATCAAAACTGAATTGTTGAGCGACTGCTGTGAGAAGCAGTACTTCTTATTCAAAGCTTCATTGGAACTAAATGTTACACACAAAAGGTGTATTCTATTAGTTCACACTTTTGGCAGTGAGCCACAACCTTTGTATCTTGGTGGTTAGCCATCTTTTGTATTCAGGTTGTGAGACTTTCAAGGACAGTGAGTCCTCTAATATCTTGTATCTAGATATAATATATTGTGAGTTAATCCTCACCGTGGTTTTTCCCATTTTGGGTTTTCCACGTAAAAATCCTGGTGTTCATGTGTGTTGATGCATTGATTTATTTTTATGTTCTCTCTTGCTGATTCAGTTCAAATTGTGATAATGTTTAGATGGATTTTATTTGAATGGTTTTATGGAATACTGATTCACCCCCTAGTATTCTAGATATTCAATAATTGGTATGAGAGCTTGGTTCCTCTGATGGATCCTAACAACTTGAGGAAGGTCCTAAAATTTGAATATAAGAATTTTTTTCCTCTGAAAGTGATCTCTGCTGGATATTCAGAAGAAATTGAAGATCTGAAGAATAAGCTGAAGGAAGTAAATGATTGTATCAAAGATCTAAGGAGAAGATATGATGATGTCTGTGATCAATTGAGAAGAGAACATGATGAGATCACCAAATTGTTACAACAATTGGAAGAAGTGAAAAGAATTGAAGTCTGTCAACAAGTTGAAATTCAAGAGAAAATAGATGAATGTGTAAAGCTTGAGCAAGAAACAAAAATCTTGAGATTAGATCTGAAAAAGGAAAGAAGATTTGAGGATAAAATTTAAGGAAAGTTTTGTAATGCTTGATGAATTTATTATTTCTTAGAGGCCAACAATGAATAAAAGTGGTTTAGGGTTTGAAGAAGGATAAAGTTCAAAAGCAAAGCAATCTCCTGACAAGAAGAATTAGTGCAAAGATGGACAAATCAAGAACTTAAGAAGCAATTTCGGAAGGACTCCCATCAGACAACCTAATGATGAAAGGTATTTTTATTTCAATGGTATTTTTCATTCCTACAATAAATTTGGTCATAAGGAAAAGAACTACAAAAGTAGAATGAATGATACTTCATCATTCTCTGCAAATGTTTTAAGTGCAAGAAGTTTGGACACAAGGATAATTAGTGCAAATATAGATTATATAAGAGAAAGTATGGAAGGAAGAATGTTGTTTTCTATGGTTGCAACAATATGAAATGTCTTGATAAAAACTGCAAAATGAGAAAATATAACTATCTAGCAAAGAAGAATGAAGCAATCATTGATCCAGAAGAAGTAAGAAAATAGATGAAAATAATATGGAGAAAAGAAGGAGAATTCAAGAAATTTGAATCAAAATCATCAGTCTCATCTGTATTGACTTTTGGTGTAGATATGCTCGTCAATTTTTGAGTCTAGCAATGACTAATGGGGAGCAATCACCAGAAAATCTAATAAACCCCCTCATCGATACTTATGTCACATCATGACAAAAGTGTATTTAATGTGGTAATGAATTCAAGGATTTTTTCAATTGCATGTGTGAAGAATGAATTTTTCAAAATTTAAAAGGATGGAAGAACACACAAATTTTGAGATGATCTACCTACAACTTGAAGCATTTATTACAAAAGCATTCAAAATGAAAGAAAGAAATTTAGGTGTAACAAGGAAATTGTATTCAAGAGGCATATGCATTTTTGAAGAAGTGTGCAAATCAAGTTTGGAAAAACAAGAGCAATTCAAAGTTTCACGGTTTAAAGGAAAAGTGATCAAAGTAGATTCAAAGTGTGCTCTGGAAGATGGATATCTATCCTATCCTTTGTTGGCATTTACAGAGGTATTTTTTCTTGCACAATATTTCTTTTTTTACAATGGACAATTTGAAGGTTGCGAATATTTCAGATAGATTGCAAATAAATTTGAGGAAACATTTGAAAAATCTGTTGAAAGAATTAGTTGGTGCATTCTCTTGCATTCCTCCTATAGTGTTGCATACTGAAGATATCTATGCATTTGTCTATAGTAAGATAGAGGAAATTTCACCAGTTTAGTTAAGAGTCCTATGGAAGAATGAATTGGAAGAAAATCGTGATGCTTATAAAATTCTAGTTGAGAAGAAGTTGGATTTATGGTGGAAAACCCCTCTATTTGAATTCAACAAGAAATATATTTGAATAGTTTTGAGTCAGATTCATGATGAATCCTTGTCGATGGATGAAGCACATTTGATTACCAGGGAGGCAATCACAAATGTAACTGGTTTGTGTTCCTCCATACCAGTTCCCAAATGAAAAACTGTGAATGAACACTTGAGATAATTGAGGTGACTGGTGTGACCCTCAAAAGAAAAGAACTCACCTTGAGAACAATTGGAGATCCGGTCATTAGGTATGATACGATGGTTATTGGTCACAAAGTTTTCCTACCTAGCAATGACCTCACAGTTTCTACTGCTACTGTTCACACCGCTATTGATATGGTTAGAAGAGGTATGGATTATGACTTGTGTGAGCTACTTTAGATACATCTTTTGAATAACTTGAAGGATATTAAAAAGAGAAAAAGAAATACATTCTGGTACGGAAATTTGATTGTCTACTTACTCTTTTACTTCTTGAAAGAGTTGTCGGTAATAGGAAGGATAGAATGGACAAATACATAACCTGTTGCCCATTAGATCAGGAATTTCTTGATAAATCTTGGTGGTTTGGATGCTCAAGAGACTGCTCTTGCTACATTATTTGGAACATTTCAAATGAGAATGAGAAAAAGATCAAGGATTCTAGAAAGTGTAATTGAAAGGTACTTTGGAAATATTAATTTCCTAGTTTTTACTAATATTTGTCATATGGAAGCAATTGAATCCAAATTAGTATGGATATCTGAGTTAGATTATGAAGTGTCTGAGGTTGAGATAGATCATTATGCAAGAATTATTTTGGAGATCCCTAAGAATACCAATATAGAAGAAGCCTCTGGTAGTGCAACCGAAACAGGGAAGAAAAGGAAAAGTATTTTTGAAAACAAGAGGTCACATAAGGAAGTGAATCAAAGAGAGCTCAACATGAGCATGAAAGCTTAAACATTCAAGGAGCTCTAAAATAAATGCATAAGGTAATTCCCGGTGCTAACTTTGATTCATCTATATCAGTTGTGAAAAATCTCAGAAACATGATTAATTCGTTGAAGTTCTATATCTCCAAACTAGAAGTGCATGTTGGAATTGGATTTGCTAAAGAAAACTTAGAAGAGATCAAGAAGAAATGTGCAGATGCACATAGCAAAGTGGTGAAGGAATTGGAGAGTGTATAGGTTTGTGAGGAAGAGGCTCAGGAACTACTTTCTTTTTTCCTAAATTGGTCTGGCAGTACATTGAATGTAAGAGATGAGATAAGGAAAAGTGAAACTTGGTTAAGCACTCAAGTAGATATGTACAAATTGGTGGAAGATAGAGATAATTAGAGATGGTCCTACATTGTACAACGCCAGGCCAAATTATTTTCTCTGTAGGATCAAAGAAAAAAAATGATTAGGAAGTTTTTGGCACTCAGAGATATGGTAAAACTCAGACATATTCCTATATCTAGTGCCTTGACAGTATTGGTAATCTATCAGAGATTAATCTTATCCCCAATACTTTAGCAGATGGTATAGTGTCATTGACTAAGCTTGAACTATTACACAAAACTCTTGTAAGTGTGAAAGATTCTTGGGAAGAACCTGGCAAAGCTTCATGGAAGGATTCCCTGGAGAATCTTAAAGGCTCCTCATCTTCAGGTTGATTCAACTCTTTGTGTTCATATATTTTTGGTTAATTCTTGATGCATACTCATATATGCCGGACCTCATCCTTTGCCATTGATGTCAAAGGGGGAGAGATAGAGAGATAGAGATAGAAGAATTTTTTTTTCGAAGAATAGTTTTGATAGGGGGAGTATTTAGTTGTCTCATATCGAAAAAATGATTTTGAAATACATGTTGCCATCAATGCCAAAGGGGGAGATTGTTGGAAATATGGAGCCTTGCAACATGAGCATGAAGTGTATATGGATTGTGTTGGCTGTTCCTATATTGTCATTGATGTCAACATGGTGAAAACTGTATGGAAAGTTTACTTAGTTCACTGGAAGCTATTCTCTACCGGTAGTGTTCCTTTTTGATGAACTAGTGTGTTGTTTTTTGAGTCCAAAATTCACTACAAGAAAATATGACTCTAATATCTTAACCATGTTATTATATCCCATTCAGATAGCTATATCCTGGATCTTGAGAAGTTTTGTGTGGTGAGCAAAAAGTTATCATTGATAGAGTTTAGCTCTGTATTCCACTGTGTTTCTCTGTTTAGCATATCAGTATGGGAGACTCCGCATTTTCCTAAGAAGAAAATTCTAATGTTGTAGTTCTAATGGTAGTCTCTATGATGGTAGTATGATGAGAAATTGATGTAATATTAGATTAAGAAGGTGTTTGCTTTGAGTATTGTATGTTGGTTTGGAGTTTCTATGGTTTAGTCCTAGTCTTGACCGACCTAACGTATGAAATACATTAAGAAGACTAGATATACTTTGTGGATGTATTCTATAGATCCTCACTGACTTGATATGATACATTACATGGATAAAAATGTCTTAAATCTTATTTGGTTCCGAAAAGAGTGTTTTTGATTGTTTTGCTTTCATCTAATTAGGCCGACCTGATTGATGAATGAGATATACTTGTATATATGTAAGAATCTTTGAAAGAGAAAGTGAGGGTGTGTGATATGTGGATAAGAAGTGTGAAGGTACGAATATGGAAGGAGAAGGAAGAAAAGTGTGGTGAAGTGCGAAGAGGATCAAGGGATATGTGATCATGTGAGCCTAATTGCTTTATCAGTTGAGGATAATAATAGAATTGTTGAGCGACTGCTATGAGAAGCAATAATTCTTATTCAAAGCTTCATTAGAACTAAACCTTGCACACAAAAGGTGTATTCTATTAGTTCACACTTTTGGCAGTGAGCCACAACCTTTGTATCTTGGCGGTTAGCCATCTTTTGTATTCAGGATGTGAACCTTTCAAGGATAGTGAGTCCTAGCAGTGAGTCCTGTAATATATTGTATCTAGATATAATATATTGTGAGTTAATCCTCACTGTGGTTTTTCCCATTTTGGGAATCCTAGTGTTCATGTGTGTTGATGCATTGATTTTTTTTTATGTTCTCTCTTGCTGATTCAGTCATAATTGTGATAATGTTTAGATGGATTTTATTTGAATGGTTTTATGGAATATTGATTCACCCCCCCTCTCAGTATTCCAGATATTCAACATTGCCAAACCTAAATTTCTTAAGATATGAAGGCCAAATGGTAGGGGGAGAACCTCAACCATATAAATTCAAATTGCTATAACATCCATTTCTTCTAAAATTTCATTTGTATGATTGTCCTTAATTGGGAATACTTGAGCCATTAACTCTTGAAGCACAAAATAAATCTTCTTTCTCCAAACATTTTTCAAACCAAACTTTTATAGTTATATTAGTAGCTATTAACATTTATATTTATTTTATTTTAGTATAAAACATAAAATAAATATTCAATTTTGAGCATTTGAATGTATACTAAACACAAAGAAAAATAAGCCAAATAATTAGGATATTTTCACTTAAGAAAAATGTAAGATTCTAACTTAGTTCAAACATCTGAATTGAAATATTCAATTTTTTTGAGCAAAGTTCAATTTTTGAACGATCAATCCATAAATTCCTTAAACCCATACATAAGAAAAAATATAATACCAAACATTGCAAATTGAGAAATCAAAAGTTCAATCCAAACATCTCAATAGACAAACAAACAATCAAGAAGGAAAGTGAACAAAGGCATATCAATAGTTCCACCTCATTTCTTGAATCTGTGAAGGTGTAAAATTTTGCCTTTTATTGATATTGATGTGAGATTTGGTGTTGAATAATGATTGAAGTGGAGTTCTTTGTCTGAAAATTATGAGTTTTAATGAAAATGTAAGGTTTTGTGGATAATTATTCTATGATTTTAGCAGAATCTAGTATCTCGAGGGTAAGATGTAACTTGAATTATTGGTACTAATGAGCAATGCTCTATGGTAGCTTTTGATTTACAGGAAGTGGGCTTCAGAAAGCATAATGACGAAGGTAATGTAATCATAATATGCAGGTATAGATACTTATAATGTCAAGTAGTAATTCATTTTGATATAGTGGATGAATTAGGTTTATGGTTAGTATCTTTATACGAATATTTCCTAACTAATTAGAAGAAAATTGCTTATGAGTTACTAGGATTGTTTTGATTACTAGGTGTGGTTTGGTGGGAGGGACAGTGTGGTATCACTCGCTTGCGAGTGCCCTACTATGCTGGGATTTCCTCTCACGATGTATTTGTGATATATATGTATTGTGCACAACGTTTGCTTGCATGCAGGATTGCAGGAACTAAGCCTCGATTCCACCTGCATTGTCAGGACAGGACGAGCACCATAAACACCCAATGGGATTGATGTGGAAAATAGGAACTGACAAGAAAGTTTCCCCAACCTAGTTCGTCATCTGTCCTTGTGTTTGCCAAATTGGTCTGGTTGCAACCCTGCCACCATTTTTGTTTTGGTATCCTTCCCTTATTTTTTTTGGTTTGTTTAATTTTCGTTGTTTACTTGATGATGTTTAATCGATGTTTTAATTTATGGTGTTGAGGTGCTTTTTGATCATTGATATTTTTTTTGTGTTACCATGTTTATGATTGAGCTCGACTTCCAGGAGTAAGTCATTTTTTAAGGGGGGGAGGATGTAATACCCCTCTGTGTCGGTTCTTTTGGACTTGTGTGTGTGTGTGTTTCAGTGGTTACTGTGTTATTCGATTGTGTGGAAAATATCAAATGTTAGTAGTCATGTTTAAATAATTAATTTAAATCATAAGTGATTTGCAAAGTTATTTAAAATATGATTAGAAATTAAAGTAATAATCAATTAAATTAAATCAACTGATTTAGAACAAATGATCAATCAAACTAATTCGTTAAAAGTAAAAGTGATATCATTAGATAAATTGATTTAAATTGTTATGAACAAATAATCTTGAAAAGATAATTATTATCATAAGAAATTTAATGGATGCTTATTTAGAATCTTGCAAATGGTTGTTTTTAATTATTTTAATGTGGAAGTAATTAATTAATAATGTATTGTGAAAATAATGAATATATATATATATATAAATAAAAGTTTAATTTTGAGGATTTAAATTTATTTAATTTTAATCATATGCATGAAAAGGCAACAAAAAGAATTAAGGATTAAATATTATTTTGATTTATTTCTTGAAATGTGACTGTTGGTATTCTCTGGAAGAGGAAACAGAAGAGGCTTCTTGTGTGAGTTTTTATTTTGGATTGGGAAGGGGATTGCATTTTTTTTCCAACAGACTTTGGGAGAAATTTGGCAGTCAATTTCTGTTATAGGGTGCATTCTCTTATTATTCTAAGAATTCATTGAGGCATAAGATTGGAGTTGAGGGGAAGATATTGGAGCTGCTACTGGAAACATTCGTTGGTGGAGGATTGGATCGGCGAAAGGGATAGAGCTTCTATAGATCTTCTTCAAACACAGGACGCCAGGTTCTTTTCATTTATTTTATTTTTATTTGTTGCAGCATCAAATAAAATAGAAATTGATAGGAATTGTTTCGCTGTGGGGATCGGGATTGCTGTTTGTTAAAATGGAATTTGGTTGGGTTCTGGACTGTCAATTATTAGATTGAATTTTGCTGGGAGTTTGGGACTGTTGTTTATTTAAATGAAATTATTTGTTGGGCTTTTTACTATTGATTATTAAAATGAAACTATGATTTGGAATTCTGGAAATAACCAACACTACTGTAGTTTTGTTTAAATCAATTTAAGAATAATTATTTTGCTGGGAATTCGGGGTTGTATTGATATATATATTTTCCTTTTGCAAATGCATTTTGTGTATAGATGTAGGTCTGTACAGTAACTAGTAAAATGGATTATTATTCTCTGTTTTTAAAATAATTTTAAATACAGTACATATATATATATGTGTGTGTATATATATATATTTATATATATATTAGATATATATATATATATATTTATACGTACATATATATACATATATATATATAGAGAGGAAATTTATTTTCTATTAGAGTTTGAATTTCGCCGTCGGACTGGGCATTGTTTTGTTGTTTTTATATAAAAAAATTAAAAAAAAAAATTAAAAAAAAACTATATATTGGTTGAGTGGTGGGTCGGCCTCGGCCGTACCCACCACCCCACCCAGCCGGTAGTGGTACCGCGCGGCAGTCTACGGACTATCCGCAGCAGTCCTACGGACTGCTGCGAACAGTCCATAGACTGTCCGCGGACACCACTGCCATGGCTTTTGGGTGACCGTCCGTCTCCAAAAAAATAAAAAAATAAAAAAAATATAAATAAATAAACATATAAATATTACTTGCTTACTGTGTAACACGAAAATTCGTGTTGTTTATAATATGTGAATATGCTTTAATAAATATTAATATATATATATATATATTTATATATATATATATATTTATATATATATATATATATATATTTATTTATTGATTTATTGTTTTATTCAATTATAATTGTATGTCACAATTTTACTGTGAGAGTAATTTAATTAATTCTGTTTGTAAATAGATAGTTTCATTTTCTAGTATGAGATAAATAAAATTTTATTATAGTGAAGATATGGAAATAGAAATGAACTTCTATTAATTTGTTAAATTGCGAACTTCGATAGGATAATATAAGGGCAATCTATGAATATATATGTACCAGCATTGATCGTTTTATTTCAAATATGAATATGGTAGAAATAGAATTTAATATAGAATTGAATAAGTTATCTTTTTATCCTTATGTTGTGAAGATATAGTTTGATAGACGTGTTGGTTTCCTAGAAAATATCTATTCTCTTTCTTCATTCCCTCCTCAAAAAGAATTTAAATCTATGAATATGTAGTGGTTTTAAAAAAGGTATTTTTTTGGGTGTAAATTTATTTAGATAGATTTAAGTTTGTAAGGTGATAATTTCTAATATGTAGTTCAAGTATTTAGAGTATTGTTATTATTGTTATTTTAAAGTATAGACAATTGATCTTAAGTGGTTTTCTCTATTAATTTAAATATTGGAAGTGAGTGTTAAGTTAGTATGATGAAAGGAAATGGAAATAATGTTTTAGACATAAGTGGTTATGAAATGATAATGAGTTAAATACCCAATTATTAAGAAGTTTTCAATTATGTTGATAAATGAAAAGGGAAATTTAAATGTATGGGCATGGTTAGAGATTGAGTAGGGTATTCTTGAATTGAATAGTTTAATGGTGAAATGGATTTTAATCTTTTGGAAATTGACTTCCTTTATATAATGGTTGATTTGTAAGTTCTCTTGATGAATAAGTCTTTTAGAGTACTTGTAATAGTTATCATGAATTGTTTTATTATGGGTAAGTTGTAAAGTTATTTAGTTCTGGTCGCTAATTGATTGGCTATTAAATATTGTTCTTGTTTGAATTTTTGGTTGTTGTTTATTATGCGAATGTTTGGTGGAGTTGTGAGTGATTGAGTATTTAAGGTGTTCTTTAAATTTGGTCCCTTGGATGCCTGGTTGCATGCTTTTACCTCTTTTATTAAAGGATTGTTTTTGGACATTTCCATATTGGTATGAATGCCGTTGGAGATTAACTTTGATTCAAGGAATCCTTTGTCATTTAAATTTTGTTGCAATGTAATTGGGAATTTGTATTTTGTTGATGAGTTGTGGGAAGTTGATCTTCTTGGATTTCTGATTTATTTTGTATCAAAGTTGTTTATGTGGTGTGGATGGGGTGGTTGATCTTATTTTAATATATTCACTCATTATATTTGAATTGAAATTGATCTGGTGGCCTTGCAATTATTGTTGTCATTTCTATGTTGTTGTTTTTATGAAAGTGGTTTGTGTACCATCATAAGGGGGTTCTAGTGAGGAGAAAATTGAGGTCTCCCATGGAATGCCTAGTTGGTGGCTTTTAGTTTTATTAAGTGATTTTGTTTAAAGGTTGATTTTCTTTTGCGTTCCCTATTTGAGGTAACACCATTGTTGATTTGTGGATGGGTCTTGATGAATCTTCCCCTTTTTATGGATTTTCTGAGTTACTCTCTTATTTGAGAAAATTTTATCCTTGTGTTGGATTTATTGGAGAAATACTCATGTTGCTTCACTTTACCTTTGTTTATGGGTTTTCATTCTTTTGGCTTCCAGAGGCTTGAGATGATTGATAATTGATGTTCTCTCTCTTTATGGGCCCTTGATGTGGCAAGTGTTTTGGTTTCATGATTTTAAAAGGGTTGTACAAATTTGTTGAGACTTGGAAATTGTATTTATAGCGAGATGGGTAATGCCTCGCATGCTTCTCAGTTGTGATATAATATTCTTGTTATGTTGTACAACCCTTGGTTTCTTGGTTTTATGTGGTTGGGTCTCTAGGGAGAGTGGCTCCTGGTGGGGGCCGGTGCCCCGCTTAAGGGGAAGAGCACAGGATAACCCACGAGTGAGTTTGTAATTAAGTGAAAACCTAATAATTAACTTAGGTGGGTTGGGTAGTAATATCATTATAAGATTAATAAAATGGATGCCTCGTCTTCATTAGTGCTTCCGTAGGCTAATGGAAGGCTGAGAAGGCCGTGGTTGGCAAGGTCGCGGACCTCGCCTTCACGAGGTCTACTTGCCCATGAGTCACCCTATGGACCCAAGCCTCCGCTTGGGAGGAAACATGCCAGACAAGCCATAGATGGGACCAGCGCCTCCAGTTGGGAGGAAGAGCACATGACAGCCCATGTAGGACTATGCGATGACACTCTCCCCTTGTTGCCCATGTGTTTTACTTTATTGAGTTCCTCTGGAAGTGGGTTATGAGAGTTGTTTTAGATTGTTGTTTGAATTGGATTAAATTGATTTATGAGTGTTGTTTTAATACATCTTTAGTATGTTTTGTGGTCTTGTATGATCTCATTTATATTTGATTTACGATCTTGTATCTTATGATACTGTGATATGATGTTATTGTGTTGTTTAATTGCAATTTGGAATTGTGTTATGTTTAGTTGATTTGGAAGTGTTTCATGATCATCCTTTGCTACTTCATAAGGCCAAATTGCTTTGATTTATGTGATGAGATGTATGATTTAAGTTATTTTAATGACTCTTTGTTGTTGTTGATTATGTCATTGTAATCCTTGAGTTTTATGATACTTTTGTATGTTGTTGAGTCTTGTGGTTCCGTGTTTGGATGTTCTTGGTTGAGGACTCTTATTGTCAGCTCCTAGCACGTGGGGTGGGTCTTCAGACTCACATGGTCGGGTGGAACGTGCTAAGCACCCCATTGGGTCCCCAGTCGAGGATCGAGAGGTGCGGATTGGTGCGGTTGCAGCGACTCCAGAGTTGTGTCCATCTTGGAGCTAGTTTTCATCTGTTTATTTGTATTATGTTATCTTATGTATGGTTTCCATTTATGTTTGGAAACACTCTTGTATCATTGTAACTTTAGAACATTGTACTGTAATGTATTGTTAACTCGGTGTGGTTATTGGCCATGGCAGTTGTTATTCATTGGGTTGAGTTAATTATTTATATGTTGTATTTATATACTCAAATGGTTTCTTATCAATGATTATCATGTATATGTTATATTTGTTAATGTTTATTTTGTTATGGATTATATCTTTGGATTTTATTCTTTATTGTTGTTGTGTGGATCTCAGTCTCGTAATGACTCTTCGTGTACCCCAAGGGATGTATGTGTTAGTGAATCTGCTTAAATGGAATTCATGTCATGACTTAGTGTGTAATACATGTATGTTATGTTTACTTAAAAAAAAAAAAAATTGTGCTGTAATTATTATGTATTTGTCCTTTGGGGTTCCTGGCAGTGTTACACTTGGCCACACAATGCAAATCAATCTTGGCCATTTATTCTACTTTTTGGACACTATAAATAGGGGGTCTCCTCTCATTTTCAAGGAGAGTTGAGTTGTTGTAATGACATGTTGCTGAAATTTTAATAGTTCATTGACTTGGTGAATTCTTGAGTTTCTTGGCATGTTTCATGATTCATCTCCCATAGTTAGCTGATTTAGTTAGATTTACTTCACTATTTCAGTTAGTTTTAGATCACTTTGATAGATTTAGTAATGTTGTTCAATGGTTATGAAGATTTTGTTGTCTTGATGCCTTTCTTGTCCATAATTTTTGTTGTTTACTGATGGTAGATAGCTGTGTAAAGTTAGTGTAGACTTAAAATTGAAAGTTTCTCCAAAATTTTATCTTTGTTCATGCATTTTTTATGTTGAATGAATGATAAAACATTTGCAGTCCTTAGAAGATAGAATAAATTTCATGATACTGTGAGTTTTCTAGTTAAGTGAAATTTTGTTTGAAGGAAGCTGTCCACAGTAGAACCCTCCATGATCATTGTTAAAAGTTAGTTTCAAATCCAAGAACATCTTCTCTTCCCTGCTCTTTTTCCTTCTTGTTAACAAGTGACCTATGCTAAGGTTCATTGCACATTGTAAAGCCAAATCTTAATATAGAATAGGAGTTTATGATTGTTGTTCGAACCTGTAGCAAACTACACTTTAACTTCCATTTTAGAAACTCCACCTCATGATTCACCTCATATCCAGCTAAGTACGTAAGTTTTCCCTGTGATTACCAGCAAAATCACATCGAACATCAATTGAGGAATTCCATGCAAGTCATGACATGACACCCAAGAGACCTTGGGGTGATTTTTAGCAACTGGTTGTTGGAGATTTCCTTTCAAGATAGGTAGTGCACCTACACACTACTTGTGTTGAGAAAGTGTGCAAAACACCCATCAATAGGTGTAGCAGCTAGACTATGAGACATTTCCCTTTCATTGTTGTCTATGTCATGAATATGGCCATCTGTAGAGAAGATGCTTGAAGTCTAAATATTTTGAGTCTCAAACTACTCAGCCTCCTCGCAACCCTCCTAAGGTCAACAAAGGCAAGGACCCCATTCTTGGTGAGGTTGTTGGTGTAGAGGGTTTTATTCCTGTTAAGGTTCATAATAGGAACTGGGGTCAAAAGAGGACTCTTAAGGAGCATCATGAAGGTGATACCTTTAATAGATTTGAGGTTCTAAATGATTTGAGTCAGTAGGAGGTGAATCCGGGTATGATGATTATGGATCAGGGTGTTTGGAAGGGGTTTAGGAAGAAATTCTTCTAGATTACAACCAAGCTTCACAGGAGGCTGGTACTTTGCAAATGGAAATGGATCTATGTTCGGTGGTTCATGGGAGGTTCGAGCCTCTTACGGATGTGAAGATGGGGGAGGGAGAGATCTCTACTCCATTGGTGAAAGTGGGGTTTGATTTGATAAAAGGCAGCAAGGCTTCTCCTTCGTTGGGACTTCTTCAAAAAGACCAAAAGAAAGGGGTTGTTGAGAAATCTTCCAAAGTTGGAAGAAAGGACTTGGAAAAAATAAAGATGATGGGGGAGACTTTGGTGGAGTCTAGATCTATTAAGACCCTAGATTCCCATTTTTCTAACCCTCTGAAATGATCGTCCTCTCTTGGAATGTAAGGGATTTGAATAGTGGCCCTTGACAAAAAGTTGTTCATGATTTGGTGAGAATTCATTCTCCTAATGTTCTTTTTTTATAGGAGACTAAGTTATATGTTGAAAGTATGATTGGTTTGTTGCCAAAGTTGTGGAGGCGGGGTGGTTGTCAGTGTATTGGGGCTCATGGTAATGCAGGGGGTGTGCCTTGTGTGTGGAACCCATTGAAGATTCATCCTCTTTGGTGGATGTCCTCCAATTCTTCCATCTCTGTGGTTGTTTCAAGTTTGGAGTCAGGGGAAACTATTCTATTTTCAAACATCTATGTGCCTACTGATTTTCCTGGTAATTAGTTACTGTGGTCTCATATCAATTCATTCAGAGCCTTGCTCCATTTTTCCGTTGGATTATTGCAGGTGATTTCAATGCCATTATTGAGTTAGATGAGAAGAAGGGCGGCATTGCGAGGTTGGAGCCCTCTACTTTCCTTCTTCGTGATAACATAACTACCTTGAATTTGGTTGACATTAAGCCCCGTAATGGTCAATTTACTTGGAACAATATGGGAGATAATTTTTATTAATGAGAGACTTGACCATTTTTTGGTTTCTTATTTCTGGATTGGAGGATTGTGGTCTACTTTCTCTGAGATTTTGGACTGGAGGGGCTCAGATCACTGGCCTATTAAGTTATTTGTTACTTCGGCTCATGTTGCTCACTCCCTCTCTTTCAAGTTCTAGCTTATATGGTTTTGAGATTCTTCTTTATAGGAGTATGTGATTGAATGGTGGTGGAGGGGAAGACCTACTCATGGCACTGCTATTTATTCTTTTTCCAAACTACTTCGATATGTGAAATATCAACTCAAATAGTGGAATAGGAAGTGATTTGGAAATATTTTCATGCTAAGGTTGCTGCTCAAGCTGATTTGGATGTTATCACTCAGGAGATAAGGGAGTTTGGTCTTTTTGAGCATTTACATAGGGAGGAGGCAAGGGCTTTGAAAGCTTTGGAAGAGTGTGAGTTGCATGAGGAAATTTATTTGAAACAAATGGCTTGCGTTGAGTGGTTACAAGAGGGGGACATAAACACTGCTTTCTTCTTCAATTCAGTGAAAACTAGGAGACATGGTAATTCTATGCCTGCTCTTGTGAATGGTAGGGGTGAGCATTTATCTTCTTTGTAGGATATGTCTAGAGAATCTTCTCACTTCTTTGCTTCATTATTTAGAGAGGGTTCTCATGATGGTTTGGCGGAAGAAAACCATGTTTTGTCTTGTATTCCCTCCTTGGTTACTGGGGAGATGAATGAGCATCTTTTGGGCTATATCTCATTGGAGGAGTTGGAGGCCACTATTTTCCAAATGAAGAAAGGGCCCCGATGGCTTTCTGGTTGAATTTTACCAAGAATTTTTGGATATCATTAAGTTGGACCTATTCGAGGTGGTTCATGAGTCTCAGAGGAATAAGTAGATGTTGTGGGCTTTGAACTCGACCTTCCTTGCTCTCATTCCCAAATGTGAGGGGGCAGATCGGTTGAGTCAATTTTGACCTATTTCCCTTTGTAATGTGGTTTATAAAATCATTTCCAAGTTGATTGCTAAAAGGCTAAAGTGATGGCTTAGAGGGCTTATCTTTGAGGAACAAAGTGGTTTTGTGGAGGATCAGAAAATTCTAGATGGGGTGGTCATTGCTACTAAAACTATTCATTCTATGGCATCATCAAAATAAAAGGCTATGTTCATCAAGTTGGATATGGAAAAGGCCTATGATAGAGTTAAGTGGTCCTTGTGAAAAATTCTTATTGCCTTTGGTTTTGCTGAGGAGTGGCTCCAGTGGGTTATGTGTTGTGTTACTTCCACTTCTTTCTTGGTGTTGATAAATGGTGAGCCTTCTTCTCTTTTTAGTGCTTCTAAAGGCCTTTGTCAAGGGGATCCTCTCTCTCCTTATTTATTTATTCTTCTTGTTGAAAGTCTGCAGAGAGTGGTGAAACGTAATGTGGAGTTGGGTTTTATTTAGGGATGGATGTGGGGAAATGGTTTGCCTCCTCAATCTCACCTACAATTTGTGGATGATACTGCTTTGATGGGTATGGCTAAGATCAGAGAAGCTACGAATTTGCACAAGGCTTTGGATATATTTCTAGTTGCTTCTGGTCAAATGATTAATGAAGATAAATCTTCCATTTTCTCCCTCAATACTTTGCGGCTTATTCAACAAAGGATTTCTCTTATCTTGAGGTTTCAAATTAGTTCTCTCCCTTTAAGTTATCTTGGCATTCCTATCTCTTCTGGTAGTCTTCTTAGGGAGTCATGGCAAAATATTCTAGACAAGTTTCGTGCAAAGGTTAATCATTGGACTCATAGATGGTTGTCCTTTGCTAGTCAGGTTTAGCTGCTTAAATTTGTGGTGTAGGCTCTTCTTATTTATAGATGCATGCTCTAGGTAGCTCTGGTTGGGTTTGTGAAGGATTTGGATTCTTTGGCTAGACAGTTCTTATGGGCGGGAAGCTTGTCCTCTTCTAAGTGGAGCCTTGTGAAGTGGGATATTATGTGTAGCCCAAAGCAGTTTGGGGGTCTTGGATTGTGACAGTCAACTTGGTCTTGGTTGGCGTTGGCTGCAAAGCTTTATTGGAGGCAGTGTGTGGAGCAGGATCATATCTGGGCTAGGATTTTATCTCACAAGTACCTTATGTGGTTCTGAAGGAGGAGATTCCCAGGTATCCTCTAGTGGGGAAAGGTTATGTGATTTGGGGAATGCTTATGAAAGGGGTTGCACTAATTAAGGAGAGCTTGTTTTGGATATGTAATAGGTGGGTTGAGGCTCTCTTTTGATCTGATTCTTGCGATGGATTTCCCCCCATTTTTTTCCATTATCCTAATTTTTTGAATTTATGCCAGCGCTTCTTGGAGGTTGGTTGGTCAAGGGTGATTGATTTTAAGAATTATTATCCATGTGGGCAGATGGAGGTGGCTAGGTGGAAGGATACTTGTGATTGGCCTATTGTTGGGTTGAAGGAGGATTGTGTTGAGCTTCAAAATATTTTGGCTGGTAGACAATGCAACTTGATTAGGGTTAAGGATATTCTTGCTTGGAGCCTAGATCCTAAGGGTGCTTTCATTGTGGCTAGTGGGTATCAAGAGTTGTTGTCTCGTAAGTTTGGTGGGGTTGAGGTCCCTTGGTGGAAACATGTGTGGAATAAGTTTTCATGGCCAAAGTGTAATTGTTTTGTGTGGACTCTGGCTTGGAATAGATGTTTGTCTTGGGATAATCTTTGGAAGCAGGGATTCCAAGGTCCCTCTATTTGTGTTCTGTGTGGCTACAGTGAGGAGGACTTTTCCCACTTGTTTTTCTATTGTTCTTATCCTATGCTTCTTTGGCATTTATGGTGGGGTGTTTGGAAACATCCATGTGTTCATTCTTCTTCCCTTGTTGAGTTTTGGAGCAGTCTGGGAAGACCTCCTACCCAGGCCTCTTTCCTCTAGATTGTGTGGTGCATTGGTCCTACTTTCACCCTTTGGAAAATTTGGTTGGAAAGGAATCCTAGGATTTGTCATGGGGATAGGTTGATGGTTCACCAAGTTTGGCACATAATTTTTGGTATGATCCAAGATACGGTGGAAGCCAAATGCAAAGTGGCTTATCCTTTAGAAAGGAGTGATGATAAGATTGTGAATAGATTGGGCTTACAGGGGTTGACTTTTGTCTCTGCTTGTGTCAAAAGATGTAGGTAGCCTAAAAAGAAGGTTCAAAGGGTTGGAAGATGGTTGCCTCCTCCGACAGATATTTTGAAGATGAATACGAATGGTTCCTCGAGGGGTAATCCTAGGCCTGCTGGGATTGGTGGAGTTGGAAGACTGTTTTGGCTCAATTATTTTCTTTTTCTCCATTCATAAAGTGCAACATTCTAACAACTTTATGGAGGGGTTGGTGATTCTCTAGGCTATTGCATGTGCTTGTGCTTTGGGTTAGCATAGGATTATCTGTAAATCTGACTCACAAATTATTGTTAATTTGTTGCATGAGAAAAAGGTGGTTGAGGTTAATTGAAAACTTTCTTTGGTGGTTTGACAGATTTTGCAGATGTGCTCTATGTTGGAGGTGGTGTCTTTTTCCCAAATTTCGCATGAATGGAATAAGGTTGTTGACTGTTTGGCTAAGTGAGCTTCAGAGCATGTAGATGATTGGAAGGTTGAGGGGTGGGGACATTTATCCCCTAATTATTGTCAGGAATTAGAGAGGGTCATTGTTGATGATATGGATGAATAAGGAGTTTGTGGTTGTGTGGATGATAGTTTTTGTCTTGGATGGGTGTTCGTGTGCTTTCTTTCTTGAAAGCCTATGGATTTCCTGATCCCTTTGTACTGTTAATTTCTTGATTTCTATAAAAAAATTACCCCTTTTTAATATATATATATATATATATATATATATATATATCACCTCATAATTTTGAACTATTTAATTATATTTAATTAAATAATCTAAATATTAAACAAATTATTTATTTTATTTTCTAATATATAAATTTATTTTATAAAAAAATATATTGACTCAAATAATTGTAAACACATAATGAAGAATAGGTAGAAACTAAACAAACTCATTCGAGGACCTCATATTCACACGAGGCATCATACTAATTAATAGTGTAAAGGAAACTTGTCTTTAATGTAATATATTAAACTATGATGATATAACTAATATATTAAATGCATAAGCCCTAAGAGCTCCTAACATTTTTTGGTAAGGGTTTTAATTATTTCTAGCCAAGCTTGACTTTAAGCTTCCTACTTATATGTGGGTAAAATCAAACATTTTAGCCAAGTGGGTTGGACTTTTAGTTTCTAATTGTTTGTTTTAAATTAAAATAGTTGGATGTTAAATTAATTAGTATATAGGTAATAAATTTATATTTTTTTTATTTTTTAATATTTTGTGTAGGTGTTTTAATTATATTGTTTTAGTGTTATTTTGATTGATTTTTTTTTTTGTTGATCTTAAATTTAATTCAATATTGATAAATATAGTCTATTTTTTATAGTATTTAACATCATGGAATGGGATCAAATTGACAATTCATGTGAGGAATGGAATTTATTTATTCTTGGGATATTTAGGATATTGTTTAAAAAGACATTTAATAAGGAGGTTACAAAAGATTGATCAAGATTGTAAGTTAGTAAAGAAGATCTTTCATAATTGATGTTATGTCAAGTCAATCAATTGCTTAGTTGTAAGGCAATTTAGGTCTAGAAGAAATAAGTCACGTGAATATTGGGCATAAAATGCTTCATAAATTTCACTTAGTAGAAATTCATTTCAAGCATGGAAGGATTTGAATGTTTGTAGACCTAGACTTTACATTAATGAATCTCATTAGATTTTTTGCATACAATGATGTCTAGCATGTTCTTTGGTAGACCCGAGCTCCCAAATATAGCATAGCTCATCATTGTTTCAAGTCCACGATAACATGTTTTTTTAATATCTAAACACAAATAAACCCAAAATTTTATTCAAAGAAATTTGGTGAATAGTCAATGTCAAGCCCAAGTCCAAAAATAGAAATAAATTGATGTTAGACGGATAATACTTTACATCAACTTTCATTAATCCTTCAAATCAATCTACAGGATCATAATATTAATAATGTACCTCTTATATTATGTATGACATTCAAACATTAAATAAAATATTTATACTACTTTAAATTTTCAAAACTACTAGACACCTATAATATAGGGACACAATTGGTAGTTATAAGTTTGGGTGTAGCCCCATAAATGGCTTCCATATATATATAAAATTTCCCATTCCTACTATTATCTAACAAACTAATGACTACTATTTTTAGCCTGAAAATATCTGATTGTATTATGAGACAAGTATTTCATTCAATTGCCACCAAAGTAATTTGACTCTTCACAACCACGCGTTTTTTAGCACCTAACTTCATTGATTTCTCGACCTCAGCCAAATAAAATTGACGGCTGCTTTCCCGTCCTAAAACTTCTTTAACTTTAGTTAGGTTTCGTATATGAGCTTTGGGTGATGCTAACTTTTCTCATTGCAAGAAGTTTCTCAATTTAAAATCTTGTTGTAAAATTGAATCTATTTGAATTTGGCAATTCTAAATTTACTTTTTGCATTTTTAATATTTTTTTTAGAATTGGATTTTTTTTATTTTCATTGTTTATTGATTTAAGATTAACATATTTCAAATTGTTTTGTAGGGTTATATAAAAATACAAATTTTAAGTCGTTTTAACATATTTGGTCAAATAAAAAATTTAGAATTGAATCAAGGAATTTAACATTTAGACATAACTATATTAGTATCTCTAGTAATAGAGGATTAAGTATATTACATGATTGTTTGGCATGTCTTCAATCTTTATTCACAAGTTGTTAAATTGATCCGCTTAACAGTTTGATTGAGGAGAACTAGACCATCACTCAATAGGCTCCCCGAAGGTATTTACTACCAATTCATCATTGTACTTCTAGATACTTGAATGCAACACAAACCTATTTCTAAACCACAAGAGTTGTTAGAAAAATATTACATATCAATCAAACTGTTTCTTGCGTAACCCCATGAGAAAGAAGCATGTGCACAAGCTTATAGAATAACCATATGCAAATATCAAAGACATACCACAAGATTACACACATTATATCCTAGGAAAAACCCAACCTCCAAATGCATCCATGCTCAATGTATTATTTATCAATAAAAATGGTATAATAAACTTAGAGGTCTCCAAGAATGCTTATGAAATAGCAAGTTCCTTTAATGCATCCTTCATGTGTCTAAGCATGTATCCACACATGCCATGGCATGCTTCACATATGCACTCTTTAGAACGAATTCAATACAATGACACCTAAGTCAAACCACTAACCAACTGGCTAATTGACCTCAACCACTAGACATGTAATTTGTTTTATATAATCAAGCTCACAAAAAATAACCAAGTGGTAAGGTAAAACCATGTGCCTCACAATCATAAGTACACAAAACCACTGACCCCAACATTTTTTTTTTGGTACTAAGTTTTTCAATATTAAATATTTTTCCCATGTGTAACCCACACATAAAATACCTAGCCAATGCTATATACAACTTTACAAGTGGACCCAAATAAATATTTAATGTGGCTAAACATGTCTCTTAAGATGCACCATAAATAAATATTTATTTTATATAATTAAAATAATTATTTCTTTTGCAAAGTGTACAACACCCTATTCCTAATAGTTGTTGAATCAATTCCACTCAAAATAAATTGATAATTTTATGTATAAAAAATTATTTTGTACCACAAAATTAAACCAAATCAAATTTGTGTTATGATCTGGCCCCATAACATTGTGAAATAATTGCTCAAGGACTCTCCAAGAAAGTTGATTGTAGAAATTGTCTTTGTGTTTCTCTCTAATGTTATGGATGCGATTCAAAATGAGGAATTTGTGGAAGTGATTGGTCGAGGTTACGTTCAAGAGTAACTCCTTGAGGTCAATGTTTTCCTAGATATTGAGGGATGTGATTGGTTTGTGGTTTCTACCCCAATTGCCAATCTCTTCTTTATTATTCACATACAAGATAACTTGGCCATCTATTGTGTTTATAGAGCCTTGTAGAATGGGGTCTTAAATGATTGCAGCTTACTTTTAAAGAGTAGACTTATGGCACACCATGCAAAGTTAGATGATGAAACGGTCTCCAAAGTGAATGATATATTTGATGCTCTGAGATTCTTATGATGCCATGCATCAACTTTGTCTCTATGCTCCTCTCTACTCTTGGCTTCTACTACAATTGCTCCTCTCCCACCATTAGTTGATGGTATTGCAAGCTCTTCTAGTAGCACCTAACTATTGGAGTGTTTCTACTCAATTTTATTTATTTTGTGGTATCTATTATCTTTTATGTTAACCAAAAAGTTCGACTAACTCAATAATCTATTATTGTCGATATAATTTTTTAAACTCATACTACTTTCTTGTAATACTAATAAAATTATACGTGTCTTTTATCTTTTATTTAGAAAAGTATGCTATATAATATTAAAAACAATAATTTACAATCTTAAATTATCAAACCACACTTAAAACCAAATAAAAAATTGACTCAAATAATGGTAAACACATAATGAAGAATAAGTAGAAACTAAACAAACTCATTCTAGACTTAGCCGCCATGTAATGTTGTCTAATCATACTAATTAATAGTGTAAAGGAAACTTGTCTTTAATGTAATATATATTAAACTATGATATGGTATAACTTCCTAATAAAAGCCATAATATATTAAATGCATCAGCCTTAAGACCTCCTAACATTGTTTGGTAAGGGTCTTAATTATTTCTAGCCAAACTTGACTTTAAACTTCCTACTTATATGTGGGAAAAATTGACATTTTAGCTAAGTGGGTTGGACTTTTAGTTTCTAATTGTTTGTTTTAAGTTAAAATAGTTGGATGTTTATATATATATATATATATATAAAATATTATGTGGGTGTTTTAATTATATTGTTTTAGTGTATATTTTAAATTTTTTTAGTGATCTTAAATTTAATGTAATATTGATAAATAAAATCTATTTTTTATAGTATTTAACATCATGGAATACAGTCAAGTTTGTAATTTATGTGAGGGGGGAGATTTATTTATTCTCTGGGATATTTTGAATATTGTATAAAAAATATTTAATAGGGAGGTTACAAAAGATTGATCAAGATTGTAAGTTAGTAAGAAGATCTTTCATAATTGGTGTTCTACAAGTCAATCAATTGTCTCAAGGAACACCTAGGGTTGTGGTCTTGGTCAATTTGAATGTTATGAACAAATTTATAACATCTATGATGCATAGGAAGTATGTAAAAGGTGCAAGGAGAATTACACACATTTTCAAGATGCTTGGATATACTATGGGGCACTATATTTTTTTGTTATGACTCATTTTTTGGATGCTTCTTGATGGTTTCTTGTTTCTAATTTTTCTATATATTGAAGGCATGAGATAGTGGATTGTGTAGTTTTTTGTAGGTACTATTATGTAGTTGATCTTCTATTAGCGAGATAAATGGATTATATTTTTGTACTTCATCTTTTGAGAATAATACAAGCTTGGGTATCTTTAGGATGGATTTTTTTCCTACAAGAATTTATTCATGTATATTTAGTGTAATAGTTTACATTTTATGATTTTTTAATTTTTTATATATTGCTTTTCCATTATTTCATTGATATAATTTTATTGACTTAGTTACATTATAATCAAATTAAACTCTACATTATTCATTATTTCTATTGTTTCCTTTACCATGTATTCAATATTATCATTAATGTTACATTTAGAATCAATTAGGATGAATTAAATCATAGTGATGTTTGTCTTGCAAATATCAAACCAAAAATATTTAGAGAGTTCACTAGATTGGAGGATCCTTCACATGTTATATTAAAGCACATTTTAAAACAAACACTTATGATTTTACCTTGTGTTAAGATAAATGATACATCTATTATTGCATCACATTACAAGGATAAATATTTTTGTGCTTACCATTGCATACATGGGAATTATAAAGATATATGCATTACACTATACAATTTTACATATTATACACAAATGGATGATACAAGTTAAATATAATGCACATACTCCACATAATGGGGCTAAGCATATGGAATAAAATGATGAGGATTATTCCATTGTTAGTGATGATTAGTATATGAGTTTTTATTATCACCTTATCTTGAAATTAGAGATGAGGCTATCAAACAACATGAACATAAAGGACAATAAAAAGTTCATGGTACAATATCTAAGGTAGTTTCAAAGCATACATAAAAATGGTATCTTTTTACATCATATTTTGTATCATAGATGCATATTTGATGATTATACTTCATCCTCTATGTAACATGGCATCAATAGTCTTATGGAGGACATAGATTTTAGTGATATATTTCTTGAGAAAATTGAGACAGACATACACAATCGTTATAACTTTATTGGTTAAATCTCTTTAATTTTTTTGTATTAAATATCATATACCATAAATAATTACAAAAATGAGTAGTTGATGAAATCATAAATTTTTTACCAAACCATGCAGGATCTTATTAGCATAGTGATATATTTTCCCTTACATATATTGTCCCTTACATAAAGAGTAGTTCCATAAATTGTCCCTTGCCACATAGTAATATATTATCCCTTAAATCTATTGACCCCTACATATAAAATGTCTAGAATGCATTATACTACCCCTTGCATAAATTGTCCCTTAAATACATAGCTAACAATTACCTTTAGATACATTAGCAAAGACCTAATAAAGAGAATAAAACTTTATAGTTAACCATCTTGTCATCATCCAATCAATAGGTTCTACTATCACTACAACCTTGGTCATCTCCTAGTGAATAAAAAATTGAACTGTTATGATTTACACTAAGCCTCTACATTTTCTGGACATTTAACTCTTTTTCTAAGTTCTCGACTAGGTACTTTTTGTTGTATTTTTTTTAAATTCTAAGCAGCTTTTCATTAAGGCAATGTTATCAGCATTGTTAAAAGGCCAATGCCTTCCATATTTCACCTTTATCATGTTGATATCCATAGATCCTACCTTTAGCAACTTCACAAATTTTTCCTTTGAAATCTCCACAGTAATTGTCACATGCACATCAATTTTATGAAACATTGAGTCTTCTAAAAGACTCAGTAAGTACTCTCCTAATACCCTACAAAATATCCTCGTTTCTAGCCTTCCAAATTGCCCATAAGATATTAGATGACAAAACAAGCCAATTTTTTTATATGAACTACTTAAAATTTCCACAAAACCAAAGAGAATCTCTTGCCATTTGACCTTACCTTTGTCCCCTCATCCCATAAGATTAGCCAAAAACATGTTCCAAATCTCTTTTGCAAACAAACATTCAAAGAATAGGTGCCTAATGTTCTCAAGTTGTTTACATATAGAACATATGTTCAACCTTGAAGTGGGAAGAGCAAAGGGAAGGTTTTACAACATAAATAACCATTTAAAGCAAGAAATTTTTGGTTCAAGTATATTAGACCTTAGCAGCTTGAAGATTTGTGTCCAGTGTGTTCCTAAGAGATCTAAATTCCAACATCTGTTTAGATAGTTGGGAAATTCTTGACAGAAAGTGAAGGTTTTGTATATTATTTTAGGTTTTAAGTTTAGAATCTTAGAACCATATGCCCAAGTGATATTTTCAAGGAAATTATTGTCCCTTGCATTGCACCTTGGGATCTAAATAATTCTACAAGCCTCCCAAAGAGTAGAGTAGGTTCTCCAATGTGATGAAGGAAGATTGTATTATGTACTCAAATCTATCCATGATTTTATCTAGTTATTATCTATATGTCCTTAAAGAATCTAATACCTTTTAAATTCTAGGTTTTAGCTGAGTAACCTTGCAATTAGGTAAGGTGTTTGTATTTTTTAGAGAGGTTCCACCAAATTGACTTTTTAGGGTACACTATACCCTTCTTCTATTTCAAAAACTCATGATTCCTAATTTGACATCTAATGCTCTCCCATGATTTCCATAAGCTCTTGAATACATTTTATCTAGTAGGTATTACTAGAAAGATTCCAAATATAATGTCATTTATGGGGATTTTTTCCAACTTTTAGCTTGTTTTGGAACAACTAAAATGATGGTGTTCATGACCAAAACTTTCCAAGGTTCATTTCCATTTAAGGATTTAAGATCCATTTACCATCCAAGGATATGTCATGTTTTTGAGGTCTTTCAATCCTAACCCTCCTTCCAATTTGTTTAAGAAACACTATTCCCATTTAATAACATGTTTTTTCTTATTTCCCTTCTCATCTAACTAAAGGAATTTCCTAATCTTTTTAAATTTTCATTTATATCGATAGCTCTGAAATAACCAAACTAAGGAGTAATACAAGCTATAGGATCATAAAAAATAGCACACTTGAAACCTACTAGCCAAGATAGATATTGCTTTTTCCACTGGTAGAGTGTTTTTATCTATTTTACTTTTAATCCAATTCCATATCTTTTAGGCAAGTGTTAACAACAAAAGGAATTCCAAGGTACCTAGCTTGTTTGTTAGGTCCTCCTCGTTGAAACTTGAACTTAATAAACCAATTCAGGGGGGTGGGGGGGGGGGTACTTGTCCCAAATAGGCATTATGAATTTTGTCTTATATAATATGGCTCTTGAGGCTTCACAAAATAAATTAACTCTGTACATAAGATAATTAACATTTATTTCCTCAATGTTAACAAATATTGCAATATTATCTAAAAATTATATGATTAAAAGGTCATTTCCATTGGGGATATGTAAGCCTTTTACTTTAGGTGATAAGTTAGCATCCCTTAGAATGTAGAAGATAGTATTAGAGACTATCACAAATAAGGTAGGGGCAAGATGACAACCTTTCCTAATTGACCTATGTAGATGGAATTAATATGATAAAGATCCATTAATGTCAACTTGATCTATAACATAATTTAAAGAGTTCTCACCATTTGAAAAAGTCCATTAGGAAATCCAAAAGCTTCAAGAAACATCATAAGAAATGACCACTCAACTCTACCATAATCTTTCTCAAAATCTAGTAGGAAAATGCATGTTTTTTTATTAGAGGCTCTAGCCTAATCCATACCTTCCTAGATAGTTATGAGATTCTCCAATATGTATCTACCCTTCATGAATCTTGTTTGTGTATAACTAATAAACTTGGGTAGGATATCCATAAGTCTAAGAGCCAAGATTTTTTCCAAAATATTGTATGAGACATTAAGTAGGGTAATAGGTCTCTAGTTCTTAATTAATGCCTTAGATCCCCACCCTTAGAGAGAATTTTAATGATTCCTTTATTGATTTTACAACCTAAAGAACCTTTTTCAATGGCTTATGAATAAACTTGCAACATATCATCAATCTAGTCTATGTTTTTTTATAGAACTCAATTGGGAGCCCATCAATTACTTGAGGATTAAACTTGTAGTAGTGAAAATTAATAAGTAAAGCATACATCACAAAACATAACAAAAGAACACCAAATTTATGTGGAAAACCCTTGAAAGGGAAAAGCCACAATGAGGATTAGCTCACAATATATTATAACCTATTACAATGGAGAGTATAGAATGGTGGACTCACTGTCCAAAAAGAAAGAATGGTTCATTTCCAAGGGCTCATTGCCCGAAATAGAAAAATATAGAAGAAAGTGTGGCTCACTACCAAAATTAAACTCCTAATAATACATCTGCAACATGCTAAAAATACAGTTCCACTTAAGCTTAGACAACTAACTTCGTACACTTCATACTTCATCACAATCACACTTCACACTTCACTCTACATCAGATCACACACACACACACACTCTTGAAAAAATTCAATTCATCCTTCACACAATGGATTAACCTTGTATATATGCGTACATCTACTGCAAACACCCAAATCATCAATTAGGTCAACCTAATTAGATGAAATGTGCAACCTCATAACCCATCAACACAAAACTCTAACACACACACTTTGTAGAATAAACAAAAAAAAGTAAAATACCAAAATAGGTCAAGAAGACCTATAATTATTCCTATAAATTCACTCCATACATAACTTAACTCTACACAACCCCAAAACCCTTAAGTTGACACCACATAACAAAACTGGAAGTAACAACTAAATGAACCAACTATTCATTCACAACTCGACATGTGGACCACCAAACCACTTGCCACTTGGGGTGCATACATGTCTAACACCTTCCAAAACTTCCTCAAAATAGTATAGCATAATATTCATCCATGGTGGAATGTGGAGCATTCCAATCATGCACTTTGTACTAGTCACTCTACCATTACTAATACAAATAATTTGTCACTAATATCTTTAGTTGTGAAAGAAATCAAATTGAGAAACTTTGTATTTAGACACATCCAACGCACACCATGAACACCTCAAAACACATGACAAGATTCTGCATAATAGAGCAATGTAGACCACAAAATTATTCCTCTAATCACTGAACATGCACACTGGGACTTAGTCATTTCTCTAAAGCACTTGGTCTTCTTCAAACCAATATTTCTGCATTTCTACAATGGGATTCCATCAATGAAAACACCATATATCAACATCCTCATGTTCCCAACAATCTCCCCCTTTGACATTAATGGCAACACACTCTCCAAAACTACTCCCCCAAAACATTCTCCCCCTTTGAAATCAAGGGAAAATGGATCATTATATCACACCCCCTAACTGATATATTTACATGAGATTATCTTTCCCTTTCTTCTTCTCTCCCCTTTCAAGGTTATCCATTAGAAAAAGGCACAAAAAATTTATTGCAACACCATCTACTACTTCCACATATGTACAATGAAATCAGAAAAATTGCATATATAAAGCAAAAATTTACAACTTATCCCTTATAACGCTCTTTTAGTTTATCAAGATGTGCCTCCCAGTCTTTCTTTGCAACCTCCCACTCCTTCTTGGTGACCTCCCACTCCTTCAAGTGGCGAAGGAAAGCATGCAACACTGACTCTCAAACTGTACATGGAGGTCTTCTCCTTCTTCCAGAGAACTAGGAACTGGATTCGTTTGCATCACCTTCTCTACATTTCCTAAAAATCCAGTCAAAGATGAAA
The DNA here is from genome assembly GCA_007258455.2 of Sequoia sempervirens. NCBI lineage: Eukaryota > Viridiplantae > Streptophyta > Pinopsida > Cupressales > Cupressaceae > Sequoia > Sequoia sempervirens. Next base: position 105,340 of record VDFB02113258.1, read on the forward strand.
TTATTGCACTCCCCAAATCTTGGAGTTGATTATACTGCATTATTATTTTCTCCTTTTGCTCATGCAGTAGAAAGAATTGACCATGCAAATTCTCAATTGTTGCTCTTGTTGCAGCATTTGCATCACTTACTAAATCATAACCACTAGAGGCCTGAGCAATTTGTGACTCAATAGAGTCCATTTTATCTTTGAAACTCCTTATATAATTAGGTCATTTCAAACAAAACTGAAATAAAAAATTTCTTCTTCTGAACATTTCTGAACTTCTTTCAAGTTACCTTGTAACTTGCCATGGGAAGTACTGCATTTATAAAAAACTTCAGTCAATCTCTTATCATTGAATTTCTTTTCCATTTCCTTTTCCAATCTCTCTTCCAAACCAATAGAATATTCCTTAAAGGAATCAAGTAATAGCCTCAAATTTTGCACACCAGACAGAGAATTAACAATAGTTGCTTTGGGAAAACTATCTTGCAACACTTTACTATTTCACCTATCAACTTTGCACTCTTCTGGTGCATTTATAGAATACCCTTCCTTGTAGAAGAATGAAATACTTCACCAAGTTGTAAAGGAGAAATTTTATCCATGTCTACCTGACCTTGTTGCATGGGAATCTACAACAATTGTGTAGACACCACCAGTTGGAACTGTAACTGCATATCCAACAAATATTTCAATGAATCTAAAGAAGCTCTAGAAGATTCATCACTAGCTCTAGCACCTTCTTCTTCCTTCTTATCCTTCTCACCATTGCAAAATCATTCTTCAACATTCTTCTCTACTTTTGTAGGCTTCTCACCATCTGAAGGAGGCATGTTCTTTTCTTCTTGTGCCTCAATCTTCTTCGAGACATCTTGTTTATCTTCTCTTTGCTCAATATCTTTCTCCTTATTTGGAGGGGGTAAATTATGTTCAATTTGAGCTTCAACTTTCTTTGAGACACTCTTCTTATCATCTTTCTTCTCTTCATCAATAATATTCTCCACAACTGGAGGGGAATCATCAATCACCATGTCTTCATATACATTCTCATCCACTTGCACATGCTCATGTTGTTCATTGATAGGTTTATTAATTTCCAAGATAGATGTATCATGCTGCATTTGGTATTCACTATCTGGAGGGACTCCCAACTGTTAGTTTTAGGATCATAAATGTAAGCAATAAAAAATGAAACACAATGAACAATGAACACAACAAGATACCCTGGGAAAACCCTCCTTCTCGAGGGAGAAAAACCCAACCAAAATATATCCCTTATATATTGAATGAAAAAGAGCAAAAATCGCTTTACAACTTGGCCAAACACAAGGACGATTTGATTTAATGGATGATAACACCTCTCCTAGATGTGAATATACAAACACATATGATTTCTCCTTGATATTGATCTACTTGAAGCAATATTATGATCTGCTGCAAAAGTGTGAACTCCCTCTTGAAGTGTGAATTGTTTCTTGAAAAATCGAATGATAAAATGAATGATCATTGCTTGGTATATATACAAATCAAAGGTTTCTTTTCATTAGAGTTAGCCTCTTTCAAAAAACAAGGAAATTTTTTGTTTGAGTTAGCCCATAAAAATAAATCAATATTTATAGCAAGTCCGACTTGCTTTTATTTATTCATCATTTATTATTTAAGTTCAAGAGAAAGATATCTCCTGCTACTATTACATCAACACTCCCTCTTAGCTATGGAGGTATCTTTCTAGATATCCATGTCATGAAGTATCTCAACATGACACCCACAATGGCTACACCCATTTGTGGAAAAGAGTTCATCACGAAGTCTCTCAACGTGATATCATCATGGAGTCACTCAACATGACATCCACTATGGCTACTCCCATGTGTGGAAATAAACATGTGCACAAGTGCCCATCACAGAGTCTCTCAACATGATGTCATCATGGAGTCTCTCAACATGACGTCCACCATGGCTACTCCCATGTGTGGAAAAACACAAGTACAAAGGGTTCATCACAGAGTCTCTCAACATGATGTCATCATGGAGTCTCTCAACATGATGTCTCATCTTAGTCTCAGAGATAAACAAGGGATCGCACCTCATATTTCTCCATCTCATAGAAATATACACTACAAGGGATTTCACCTCATATTTTTCTATCTCAGAGAAATATCCACTACAAGGGCTTTCACCTCATATTTCTCTGTCTCAGAGAAATATACACTACAAGGGCTTTCACCTAATATTTCTCTGTCTCAGAGAAATATACACTACAAGGGCTTTCACCTCATATTTCTCTGTCTAAGAGAAATATACATTACAACAAATCTTCATGATCAAGTGACTCCCTCTGAAGCTCCAAGTACTTGCATCAACCTCTTGACCTCCTTGTCCAAGGTTGCCTCTATTGGTTTTTCAGACTCCCTCTGAATGTTATTTCCTCCTCTTCGAAGAAACTGTTTGACTTTAGAATAAGAAACCTTTTGAATTGACTTTAGAACTTGGCTCGTTCTAAGATGTCCCTATGTCAATTTTCGCAGTATAAACATGTTGAGTAGACCTTAATTTGCAATCTCGAGAAAAGTGACCATACTTGTCACACTTGTAACATTGAATGTGAGAGAGATCCTTCTTCTTCTTTTGTTCTAGGGAAAAATCCAGTTCTCTGTCTCTATTCCTCTTTCTTCCTTTGCCTCTTTCTCTAGAATTATGTGTAGCGAGAACTTGATTTTCTACATCATGATAGTTTCACCCAATTCCTCTTGCTACCAACCTGGACTCTTCTTGAATACAATCAACTCGAAGACAATCAGACTTGGGCAACTTAGATCTCCCACTGATGCTTTGAATAAAGGGTTCCAAAGATTGAGGAAGACCATTTAGTGCCAACATAACATGATCTTTGTCTGCAATTATATTCCCAATAGTGCTCAATTGATCTCTCAAATCAGCAATGTTCATAAAGAATGAGATGAATGAATCATCTTTAGCCATTTTTACATGGTGAAGTTGTTGTCTCAAAGCAAGGGCTTTGTTGGTGTTGTTGATCTCATATAATCATTTTAGAGCATCAAACATTTATTTAGCTATCTTTAACTTGGAGATGATCGGTACTAGGTGATTCATCACAGAGTCTATCATGATCTTTCTAGCCTTTGTGCTATTTTTCTTCCATTGGATTTTCTCAATATCATTGGAAGGCTTGGGCATATCACTTTCCATGAAATCAAGAAGACCATTCTCCTCTAATGCAATGAGTACCCTGGGTTTCCAAGAGTTGATGTTTGAGGCTCCATCAAGCCTATCTTCTACCTTGACACCGTTCACCATTTTCTTTTTCTGCACAAATTCACCTTCAAAGATCTGCCCTTAGGTCTGAATAAATTGCAACCTTAGACCAGCAATACTTTTCCTTCAAGATCTGCCCTAGATGAAAAGTTGACTTGACTACTTAAACAAATTTGATCAGATCTTTTCTTAGACTTGCTCTGATACCATGTTAGTTTTAGGATCAAAATGTGGGCAATCAAAAATGCAACACAATGAACAATGAACACAACAAGATACCCTGGGAAAACCCTCCTTCTCGAGGGAGAAAAACCCAGCCCAAATATATCCCTTATATATTGAATGAAAAAGAGCAAAAATCTGCTTTACAACTTGGCCAAACACAAGGCCGATTTGATGTAATGGATGATAGCACCTCTCCTAGATGTGAATATACAAACACATATGATTTCTCCTTGATATCGATCTGCTTGAAGCAATATTATGAGCTGCTGCAAAAGTGTGAACTCCCTCTTGAAGTGAAAATTGTTTCTTGAAAAATCGAATGATCAAATGAATGATCATTGCTTGATATATACAAATCAAAGGTGTCTTTTCATTAGAGTCAATCTCTTTCACAAAACAAGGAAATTTTTTGTTTAATTCATCCCATAAAAAATAAATAAATATTTATAGCAAGTCGGACTTGCTTTTATTTATTCATCATTTATTATTTAAATTCAAGAGAAAGATATCTCTCACTACTATTACATTAGCACCAACCCTTTAGCAAGCTCTTCAACCTTTTGCAGTGTATCACTCCTTAGCCTTTCAATATATTCTTTGTCTCTACTCATAAGAGTGTTAACTCTTTGTTTTGTCCTAATTTTTTTGTACAAATTAGACAACTTGCATCTATCTTCTTGAGACAGTAAAGAACCAATCTTCTCCAAGGAAAATGACTTTATCTTTGCATCCTCTTCAATAACTTCTTGTCTTCTTGTACTCAACACATTCTTTAGATCACTAGGAAATTTATATTCTATCTTATCTAGGCCAGTATCAAATGTTAGCATATACTTAACAATAACCTCTTCTATTGTTGCCTTGTCTTCATCATTTGCATCTAGAAACATTTCAACAGTTTCCTTCAACAAGCCAAACTCTGCAATGCTATTGAACAAAGCATCCAACTTCATTGGAATATGCTCCCTAACTGGGGGAGTCTTCTCTTTCTTCTTTCCCTTACCTTTAGGAGATTTTTCTTTGAACTCTTTTCTCTTTTCTGAAAAAATAAAAGCTTTCTTTTATTTTTCTGCCTCCTCTTCACTCTCTGTATCCACTATATAAAATTTTGCTCTTTTTGAGCTGGTCTCTTCCTAAGAGACTTGAGATTTTATTTTTCGAACCTACTGGGGTCCTCCTTCATCATCTTCTTCATCTTCACTGTTGATGTACTTCTCCTTGGCAGCCTTTTCTTTCCTTCTCTTAGGAGTCTTATGTTGCTCAAGGGCACTAGATGTTTCTTTCTTTTTGGAGCTCTCTGCAAGATTCATTCCAGAGGGCCTAGAAATAGCAGGAGAGAGGGAAAAGGTCCTGAATGACCTTCTTGTAATTGGAGTACCCTGCAGAGCAATAGTTGTGGCTTTGGAATTCTCTACAAAATCCTTAGGTGTATTCACCATCTCCTTCAAATCTAATTTCATCTTCTCAACATTCTTCT